>APFE030250393.1:88526-175006 GCA_000404065.3 Pinus taeda | reverse complement strand
TCACATGTTGTCTACTATCTATTATGCATATCATTAGTCAAACTAAGTGCATACTTATATAACAAAAGGGGAATCTAAGTCTAGACGATGGTTCAATAGGTCATTCATAATTTGGGAATGCTAACTAATTATCTTATACAATCTTATTGCATGTAAAATATGATGTCTAAATGAGGTAGCAACTTAACAAATTGATCTTGTCTAACCACTTTTTCTCTCGCCGATGTGACCAGTTACGTGCCAAAGCATCTTGTTTTTTCCACAACTAGATTCATAAATTTCCTTCCTAGGCTACCATTTATATGTTGGTACCTTGATCAAAACATGACACCTGGTTGTATTTCTGTGATAACTTAAGTTACCCCTTTATTCTACACATATGTAAAACATATTAAAAATACTTAAAACATCATTTAGTTCTAGTCTCAAAATGATAATAAGATAACTAGTTATAAGCAATCATACCTTGACTACATAATATATATATATATATAATTATATTATATATAATATTAATTATAGATATATATACATGTTCGATAATTTATGGGGAAAAGGGTGTTTTGATCAAAATAAATCTAGTTGTCTTCATAGCGAAAGGTCATAATTTTGCAGCCTATCATCCCCTACTAATCTTGTTGCATATCCTCATGTGACATCATCATCTTGCTTAGGAGGTTCAGCATGTATGTCTCTCCAGGCATACAATGGGCGACCAAATTCCCTTAAATAGTAATAACCCATGCATCACTCCAAATCCTTCTAGCTTGTTGTCTCTTCATGCTCATCCCACCAGATAGGTGCCTCAGAAAATATAGAGGGACAATAAAAGAGGGGAAGGTGGAATCGAAGATCTATGATGGCCCTTTTGATAAAAATCCCTCTTGTAAATATTATGAATTATAACTTTGTAATGAAATCGTGAAATGAAATGGACTTGCAGAGAATTGGAACCAAGGTTCAAAGCAATAGAGGAGGAGGTTGCTTGGAGAATTTGGGAAAGTATTTATTAATAGTAGCCAAGGCCTAGCTGGTAAGAATGTAATTTAGATGACATTTAATATAATGAAGAGTATGGATTTCCTCAATGGAGGATGGGCTCATACTCCTCTTCCTTGTCTCCATATTCCACGTTGGTTCCACGTTCTCTAAATATAACTCCTCTGAATTCTCTATCCTTAGGCAAGGATATTCTGATCAGCTCAATTGTACACTCGTCTTTGTTAGATGGTCACACTGGGATGCATATGCAAGCACTCACTTTAAGGATGGATATAAGATCAACTATTTCACAGACCGCAACAGGGGAGGGATTCCACCTGGGAGTTACTCTCTCTCAATCTATCATTGATCTCTACATGCAACAACCCCTGGTTGCAGTCATGACAACCATTTCTAAGGCAGCACAGAGATGGGAGTAGGCAATGGGAATGAGGCAATCTTTTCATTGTCCCGGGCATTTGATGAGCAAGCATTAGTGTGATATCTTCCACTGAATTGAATACAACGCATGCACATCTGCCATCCCAATTTTCTATGTAGCTACACTTGCAGAAATCTTCAGTGAACGCTCCAAATTGTAAAGGGTGGCATCACAAAAAGATGGAGTGCACATGATATAGATTAGACATACGCCTCATGAATCGCCAGGCCGTCAAAGTAATGGGATCATGGAATGACAATATTACTACGGAACATTCCTCTAGTTTTTCCTCACACGTAGTCACTACTTTGAAGCCATTTACATTCTTCAGTTTCACATTTTTTATGGTGGCCTCTCTATGTTTAGCATGGGATTCATACCAATATTTACCTCGTAAAGTCACTGCAACACAAAGGGGGGTTTTAAGAAAATTTTTGAGTATATTGTCTTAACTTGAGACAAATAAAACTTGTGTATTGTCTCAAATATTGCCTTTAAGCGGGTGTCTCAAATTAAATTGTCTTAAAATATTGTCTCTATAAAGATAATATATAACACAAACCTCTCTGTCTCCCCAAAGACAATTTCATTTTCATTTTTGTCTCTCCAAAGACAATTTCATTTTTGTCTCTCTAGAGACAATAGTTAGGATTAAAGACATATTGTCTTTAAGGAGACAATAGTTGGGATGAAAGACATATTGTCTTTAAGGAGACAATGTCTTTGATCCTAACTATTGTCTCTCTAAAAACAATAAAAAAATTACATTCAGAGGCAATACAACATCACTTTTGTCTCTTTAGAGACAATATAAAATAATGAATCTAGAAAAATATCTCACCATTGAAACAAACCAACATTAAGAGTATTTAATTAAAAATAAACTACAATATCATTGATTAATTCATGTTAGGACATGGTGGTATCGAACCACCAACCTCCTGCTTATAAAAAATGCACTCTTCCATTGAGGTAGCATCCTTTAAAGATTCACAATAAAAATGGAAATAAAAATAATAGCTATTAAAAACAATTTGGTTAAACAAAATAATAATACAATTAAAATTCACTCATAGGAAAATTCAACTCAAAAATAACCACCAAAGAAAAAATTAAGAAATTAAATAAATTAATGTCATATAGACAATTTTTTAATATTTCGTTTTTATTATTTTACTTTTACCCAAATTACCCAAATAAATGTCACTTTTATAAAAATAACTCTATATATATTTTATATTTAAATTAGTTTATTAACACAAAATTTAATAAAATTTGGTAATTCAAAATTTAATATATTGTTTCAAATTTATTATATAAATTCCTAAATATAAGGGACAAATCTATCATATAAATTCCTAAATATAAGGAATGAATTTAGTCATTGATAACACATGATTAAAATTAGTAACATTTGTTTCAACAATATTTCCTTTCTAATATAAAAACAAATATGCACAAAAAATTAACATCATCAAATGAATTTTTCCAAGTATTTGAATTGAAAATATTTTATTATGAAAAATTGCTTGTCTTTTCACATTTTTTTAACTAATAGCTAATAAACAAGTAATTTTTTTTTTTAAATGTCTCACAAAACCCTCATCCCTCGTTTTGTCCATTTAATATGAGCAATTGAGATTCTTTGTGCAATATGAGGCCTCTATTGTATATAACCACTTTATATTAATTATTTTTATATCACTTTATAAGATATTAATTTTAATTATATCTAGAATACGTTCTACCTGATAAACCAAAATTAAGTTTTACAAATAATAATACTTATCTAAATTAATAATAATTCGATCCTAATTTCCATTGCTTGCTAGAGAGTCCCTTTGAAAGTTTCTCGTATTTCTCTAATTCTAGTTCAAAATTCTTTGAAAAGCGGTAAATCTTGAAAAAAAATTCTTAAAATTGAAAGTGGTAAATCTCTTTAAAAAAATCTCATATTCCTCTGATTCTGGTTCAAATTTCCTTTCTTCCTCCGTGTAGAATCTAGAATAGTGAAGTATGGTAGAATATAGCAAAGTGTCGTAGAATCACTTGTAATTTGAAAATTATAAAGTGAGAGAAGCATCATATATTTTGAAATCTCAAAAAATGGTGAAAAGTTGTAAATCTTGAAAACATATCTTAAAATGAAAAGTGGTAAATCTCTTTAAATTTTTTTATCATATTCCTCAAATTTTGGTTCAAAATTCCTGCTTCTTGTGTGTATATCTCTTAAAAATATTTTCTCATATTCCTCTGATTCTAGTTCAAAATTCCTTGATTCCCTAGTGTAGAATCCAGAATATTCTAGTGCCCTAGAATCACCTGTAATTTGAAAATTATAACGTGAGAGAAGCATCATAAATTTTGAAATCTTAAAAAATAGTGAAAAGCCGTAAATCTTGAAAAAACAAATCTTAAAATGAAAGGCCATATGCCCTAGAATCACGTGTAATTTGAAAATTATAATGTGAGAGAAGCATCATAAATTTTGAAATCTTAAAAAATAGTGAAAAGCCGTAAATCTTGAAAAAGCAAATCTTAAAATGAAAAGCCATAAATTTCTTAAAAAAAAATTATCATATTCCTCCAGTTCAAAATTCCTTACTTGAATCCAGAATAGCCAGGTGCTTTCAAAATTATAAAGTGAGAGAAGAATCATAAATTTTCAAATCCAGAATAGCCAAGTGCTTTCAAAATTATAAACTGAGAGAAGAATCATAAATTTTCAAATCTTAAAAACTTAAAAAGCTGGTAATTGTGAAAAAAAACAAGGACATGAAAGTTTTTGAAAAAGATAAATTACTTTAAAATTTAAAAATTATTATTAATTTTTGAATATGTTTCTAAAGAGTATCAAAAATTAAATGTAAAATCTCAATAATAGAACATGGAAAGTGTAGTTGTGTGAAAAAAGATATATTTTAAAATTATTTCTAATTTTACACTATGTTTCTAAATGTTCATAGAAAAATATATATTTATAAAGATAGATGACGTTAGAAATTTAAATTTTCTCTCTATTAAATATCAACCCATGATTAATCCACCTTAAATATTAATTTTATTTGATAATATCTAACAATTTAAAAATATACTAATTTTATGAATAGTTCTAATATTGTGGATAGAATAATTAATATTATTTGAAATATATATTATTAATAATTATAACATAAAAACAAAGAAAGAAATAAATGTAAAATCTCAATAAATGGAAATGGAAAGTGGTAGTTTTATTAAACTTGAAAAACTATAATATTTAAGATATTTCTAATTTTATGAATTATATTTTTAAATGTTTGTGAATAGAAAAATATATTGTTATTATTAGATGAGATAGAAATTTTAATTTTTTTTCTCTAATGAATAATCAACCCATGATTTACTCTTCCTTAAATATTAATTTTATTTTTAATATTTAATATAGTTTTATGTCATTTCGGCACCATTCATGTTTAACGTAGGTAATTCACCTATACCCAAATTAGATAATTAAAATTTTCCATGTCATATTAGGTACATGTATCTCTTTTTAATTTTAAAAGATTTTGATTGGATTACATATTATGAAATGGAAATTCAATGTTAAGTTTTTAAAATCAAATTTCCTCTAATGAAAATAAAATATCAATAACTCACAATTTTGATAAATCTTAGTAGTTCATTTATAATTACAATACAATTTTGAATTAAATAGTTAAAATAAAAATACATCTAAATTAAAATCACAACTGAAATTGTATTAAAATCAGTCTCAAAATAAATTTAGAAAAAGCACTCTACAAAGTTGTCACAAATCTTAGTAAATTGAAAATGATACTTTTGAATGGAATGGATGAAAACACAATAGCTAGATTTACATTAAAGTCGAACCCAGAATAACAAAACAATAAAATCCCTTGCAACACAAATATGCCAATAACTTTGCAATTTTGAGGGATTTTAAATCTCATAATTTCGGTGTATCTTTTGCTAGATAAAACACACACACACACACACACACACACACACATATATTCACCCCAAAAGAAGTGAACTCACCCATATCTACAAATCCAATATCCTCAAGATGAATTATTTGTGTCTTCAACCATAAATTAAAATAAAATATATGAACCAATGAAGAATTAAAAGAATCAAATCAACAAATACCAATCACATTTAACCAACACAGTGCTAAAGCTTCTTTCCTCTCGAAACATCTTAGTGCAATATATAAAAAGTAATTGAAATTAAAGAAAATGGTGATGAATGGGTTCATGGGTAAACAACAAAAGTTTAAGACCATGTTACACCCCCTCAAAACTGCTATCTAGATTATTGTAACATGATATGACAATAATATTAATCCCCACATTCAAATGGTGTGCATAGATGTATATTCATCCAAGTAGATGGAAAACCAAGTTTTTTAGGTTTTTATCCCTATTTTTTAGCCGTTCATCCATTTATGCTTGTTTTTTAAGACAAAAAGATCTATTAATGATTAGTACATAGATTTTATGATAATAAAACAACTAATTGCATAAATAAAGAAATATATCCCGTGTATCTTTATATCAATTATAGGTTTGCCCACAATGCCTGTTTTTTTCATAATTCCTTGTTCTCTTCTTTGAGTTCTATTACTTCAGCTTCCAAGTCAACAATATATGCCTGGAAACAAGGAAAAATTTTAAAAGATTAATATTCCTAGATAAAAATATAGTAGCAAATACCAGTTTTGTCAAACTGAAGGTTGTGTTAGAATGTTTTACCAAACATAGTTGGGTCGTTAAAATAGAGACAAAGCATCACCAAAATGATATCAATCAACAAAACACAATGGTTATAGAAAAATCCTTTCATAATGCTTCTCCAAAAATAGTTTATCGATCAGAACCAACATTCTTACAAAATAAGAAAAATAGATTGCTATGCTCAGTTAAGAGATCAAGGACAATTTACTTACCGTAAGTTTAGAAGGTTGACCTTTGAGGATGAGCTGACAAGACTTATTCAAAACGAAGCACATGAGGTATCTTACCTTCATTAGAAAGTTTGGCATAATGTTACCCTCTAATTCAGTTAAGACCTTTCAAACAAACACACAGCGAGAACCCTCTTTCCTACAACTTTTTTTCTTCCTTCTTGAGTGTCTGAGTGACCAAGAATACCATTAGGAGGGTTGGGATAATCTTACCTTCTACCTCAGGTAAGACATAGATGATTGGGCAGGAAGACCCCTCTCTCCTACAACTTTATTGATTCCTTTTTGGAGCATTCCAGGTCACCAGGACAATTATGAGCAAAATCAATGGAAAACAAATCATGATGTCAAATATTTTCTTGCAGCAAGCATCGAACTCCCAACCCATAGTAAAAAGAGGAGGACCTAAGAAGCACAGAGTGAACCATTAGTTTCACGATCTCAAAATCCAACCAAAAATAGGCAGGTCACTTATGCAAGCAGTCCATTAGAACTAACTTATACTTTACTCTTTAATCCTAATATCTTCACTAATACGTAGGTAGGTAACTTAATCTAGATAATGGATCTTAACATAGACTTATATGTAGTTAAAAGTACATTGTATAAACTGTAATGTTGGAGGCTTTTGATTGATCCAGCAAATAAAAATCTAAGACGTTAAGGACAAAATTACTCTTTCATGATCCTAAGATTTACTTACTTTATCATGAACCTAAGATTAAAACAAATGACACAAATGTGATTTTTACCCCTAATTTATGTAAAGCACAAAATATCATTTTTTACTGGAAAATTCAAAAAATTTATGAAGAAAGACATAGTTTAGATTTTTATAGAAGTTTAAGTGTCTAAAAAATCCAAAAATTGAAAGATAAAAACTATGCTTCTCATTTTTTACCAACATAGATACTCAATTGTAGCGAATCAGATCATAACCTACAGTGTACACACAGTTCTTCAATTCATTTCTCACACGGAAAATTGTAAAATACATCACAGGAGAGCTTGCGCATGGACACAATTTCAAAAAATATAAACAATCACCCAAAATAAGTGCAGGATAGTTTTTTCATGAACCAAAAAAAAATCAGTATTGGGATTTTGGAAACTCCTCACACATAACACATAATAGAAAATAAGAAAATAAATATAATGCTTAACTTATCTTTTCGGAAATAATAAGGTTTCAAATTGAGTTTGAGTTTGAGTTGGGATTGTAATTTAATGCACTGACAAAATACAAGAGTGAGTTTGAAGGGTAGTTTATGGTACCAGAGCCAACAATTTGGGCCAAGCCAGATCAGTTTCAGGATCAAAGATTGAATTCAGGCCTCACATAGATCAAACCCATACTCTCTCACTTGTATAGTAAGGTGAAATCACTGGCACAAAAAAGGCTAGTTTTTTATACTAGTACCTCTTGATTACATGATTTTTCCTTGTGTCAAGAAGTATGCAAAAGGTCTCAGACAATGGCAACATAATCTTAACTGTGTGTACTCTTGAGCATGCATCCAGGGTAATGTTTATTGATGGAAATCAGGCAAGTTTAAGATGAAACCAACAATAATGTTTCTATGCAATACTTCAATGCTAAAGCATTATACAAATACATGTTCACTCATTCATTTTTGAATCCTTAAATATTATAAACATATAATGGTAAAGATGTTTTATTGATCATTTGACCTAGAAACACAGTAGAAAGTGAACCACTAGATAAATGTCATAGAGGACGCCTTGTATACAATACTTTCCTACCATCGACACAAAGGTTCAAGGTAGCAAAGTAAAAATCCCTAATATAGGCATGATGATCATTTATTTTTGGTGGCTCCTTTTGCAGTAATGGTGAAGAAAAACATCATCAACATCTAAAACGTAGCTCAAGGTGGAAGAGAGTAATACCTACTCTTGCTACTAGGTATTTCGCATCATCAAGATCATTTTATACTACTTAGTATTTCTTTGTTAAACTAGAGAATAATTGTCAGGTTGGTTCCATATGATGAGAAGCCCCATATTCACATACAACACATTCATAAGAATTGTGTTGATAGATAGGAAAGATACCATTGGGAAATCCTTCTCAAGCATGCCAACAAACTTATCCAACTAAGTTTCTATAGATGTTACTACCTACTTTTTTTGTTGCTTCCAGTTACCCTTCATCTAATCTAGATTATAGACAATGTGATGCATAATGACCATGATTATGAGGAATGAAGCACTTATTTTTACTCGGGTCCTTTACTAACTATGAGGTTGACTCCTCACTTTTGCCCTTACCCTTGCTAGGCACTTTACCTTTTCCCTTATTTGTCTAACCAAATACAACAATGTTCTCATCGACGCCCTTCTTGCTAGCTTTCAACTCCGTCCATGTCTTCCTCTTGGATACAATCATCATGCATATTTTAATGTGAGGAAGGTTCTCATGATCAGAAACACCATTGATGAATGCTTCCCATGAAGCTAGGAGTCCATTTAGTGCCATGTTAACCCTCTTTAAATCTACAACCTTCTTGACAACTATTACAAGTTGACCATGTACTTGTGTGCCCTGCATAAGGTAACTATTGACTATGTTTGATTAGGTCCTCTATGGATTTCTATGGTTAATGATTACAGCTTGATCATATGCATCAATGCCTTTACTGTCAGGAAGTAAGAGATTGTACTCAACTCCATCTAGAGCAGTCTTCTTTAGTGGATCTCTCCACATTAAAAGGCCCTTTTTACTTGGTCAATTTGTGGATGCAACCTAAAAGCCACTGCTCCTTCCAATAAGTTATCAAAGATATGAACATAAATAGCATCGTGATATTTTAACTTGATATATTAGAATGAGCTAAAATGTTTAATTCAATCTAAGGAGAAAAATTTGTTTATTGCAAGTATTCAAAGCCAGGAAAGGTTCCCTAGAAACTGTTACTGAGGCTTATCACTTCATACACAACAAGATGATATTTAAATCTACTATTCAATCATTTGATTGAAAAAAGACATGGAAAATTAATAACAAAATATCAGAGTTGATGATATCAAGTTAATTAAGAATGCCTAAAAATATATTTGCATTGTGACCCACAAACATACAAGTTTTAGTGCTCATGATAAATAATAATGCATAATAAAAGGACAAAATTCCAGCTGTTGACATCCCTCAGCTGTGCAATATCCCACTTCTCTAAATTTGCTATCATCTTTATCATACTATATGCCACTATCAAATTTATGGTTTATATTTCAATCTTTTTGTCTTATTAGAAGAATCCATAGAGTTCCATCATGTAACTTTATGATATCCATGAAAACCATTTCCAACTTCACATCATTAATCAAGAATCCTATTTTTCCATCCAATATAATATAGTTCAAGTCAACTTCAATTGTAGAAACCTTGTTTGGGCCCTCTTGATATTTATCCATAAACGTAAACATATATTTCTTATTACAACGTCTCTCACATGTTCATTTGTTATTCCTTTTAAAATAACAAGTTTGTCCATGTAAGCTTCCACCATCTTATTGGTATATTATGGCATGAATATTCATTCAAAATTCATCTCAAAGCATTTTGACCATCTTTGCCCAACGTCAGATGACCTGGAAAGGTTCGAGGAAAATCCTTCTCAATCTATATTTTCCATTTCTTAGCAACACATGTTTCAAGTACTGCTTAGAATACCACCAGCTTTTGTTCTTTGAAACCCTTGATCACCTCCTAGAATAAGTAACTTTTTATAAAATTTCTCTATCCTTTGTGTTCGAGTTCCAACAAAATCTTGCCAAGGCTCTTTTCTAAGATCCATGGGGACACCTCAACAAATAAGGCTCTCTTATTCTTTTTTCCAAAAAAATGACTCTACATATGAGCCCTGAGCAGAATTTGCTGTAGAATCACCCACTATGCTATCATTTGTGGATGCATCGTAGATTGGATCTCTCCACATCATATAAATCTTCCTATGAATCCTCTAAAGAGACTAGATTTCCATATTTTAATAGCCTCGGCTCCCACAAAGAAAAACTTTTTCTTCCACTCTTGGGTTCCTTGTTAATGACTTGAGAAATTTTCCTATTCCTAACGTGGAAACTCAAATTCTATTCTATCGAGTCTAGAGATGGCCTTATTTGTGATCATGTTTTAGTTTTATGGTTTTGCATGTCCTAATTCACATAATATATTTTTGATAGCTTGTCATGAGAACTTCTATCCATGCTAGTAGTAGCATTAGCACTTGTACCATAAAGTGATTAAAAAAATGATTGCAACTTTCACTTGATTGTGAATCCGAGGTAGATATTTGGGCAGAATTCACATAAGTTTCTAGAAAGCATTGTCATCTTTCTGACCTCTCCTCTTATTATTCCTTGTAAATTACTTCATATTCATGATACCACTGCAAAAGTTGGTGGCACAGAGGGATGAGTTCCAAAGTTAACTAATTGCATAGTCACCCACCCCCTACTCTTTATCTCGATAATGTATTTCTCTATCCACGATTACATGATCATCTGAGAACCCTTGAGCAAGAGATAAGCTACAAAAAGACTCTCTTTAACCTGATTATTAATCCCAAAGCACTGATAAGAGGAATTTGTAATAGGGAATATTAATGCATAATGAAAATCAACCATGTGATCTCACGGTTTCATCGTTTTGTCCACTTTGTTGTTGTCTCATGTTTCATTGTGCCATCAAGGCCTTGGGAACTTGACTATCTGGTGAATACATCATTATTTATATTTCATTCTTGATATCACTATCATTCCTTAACAACACATCCTATGCTATGCATTTTTTTCATTTCTTGTGTATTCTTGTATATTCTGAAATTTTGCTTCACAATAATTATGACACATGAATAATGGCTTAATTACATCTTCTCCATCTTATCAAACTATTCTGTTCTATGGAGACACTTCTCCTCATATGGGTGAAATTCCCAATCCACATTTACACTTTTTGGGAAAAATGTGATGGAATTTTGACTCATCCCACTCCTTTTGTTTGAGTACCCTTTTGATGTTTTACTCAAACATGGCCTCGATTGGACTGAAGAATAGTATGAATAAACAAAGGGGGGTTTTATTGCAAAATAATCATATGAATTAGAGTCTCTTATAGAAGGAGATTATGAACACTTTTCCTTCTTGGTACCACCAACCATATAGAGCTAACTTAGAAATTTTGTGAGCTTCTTGCCTAAAGAGATTGACTGCTTGGGCTTCCTGGACTCCTTCCTAGTTTTGGACTTTCACTTAATCTTAGCATGATTATTTGTAGGGTTGAAAGGCCTCTTTGTAGAAAAAAAAGTGTCAACCCTAACTAATGATTTTCCATGTGAATCTCGGAATAATTATCCACCAACAACCCATTTTCATGATCTGTCTTTGCTACTGGCCGCGCGATGATAATTTTTCTTTGTTTTAGCAGTAGGAGTGGAAGAAATATTTCGGTAGAGGGACTCCTATGCCAAGGTAAGGTGAACAAGTGGAGTCAAGTTTAAGCCTTAACCTTTGATAGCTAATCAAAAATTGTGGTATTTTCCCTTGTATAGGCAGATATCAGGGTACCATTTTGGGATGCTAAGTTTCTCCCAAGGAAATATAATGAAACCCTATTTTAGTTGCCTGTTCAATGTACATCGATAAAATTCCTTTTCAGATCCAAGAACCAGGGCGAAACCATGAAGGTTGAAATTCAACTATGATATTCAACTTATGGAAATTGTTTTCCTATTTGAAGTAATCCAACAAATATTAATTTTGCAAAGCATGTGTTCAAACTTTAGTCTCTCATTATTTTCATACAATATTGTTTTGTTTCTGAACCCAATATACATGAATTTCATATGAACAAGATTCTTACAGCTAAGAATTAATATGAAGAGATAAAAAATAGTACTTACAAGCTCCATCCACATTCATTGCTCTCGTGAAGTAGTAGTTGCCTCACTTGTTAATCCCAACGAGTGTGCTGAGGCGTAAGCAACCCACGATCCTTGATACAAATTTATCCATGGCTTATTTCTACTCTCTACATCATGCTACTTATCAGGGGTACTCTGGAGCTCGACCTCTCAGGGAAGACACATTCAGTACATGTCTACAACCCAAAGAGTTGTAAAAATCAATACCTTGAATTTTTTGTTAAAAAACAAAGGATTCCCACATGGGCACGAGGGATATGAGGTTTCTCTCCTACCGACTTCCCCCAATATGAAGAGGGCATTGAACATACCCACGCAGTAGAACCACTCAGGGGTGCCTCAAAGAAGAGCTTCCTCTTGCCCTGCACCTCTCATATGTTGCATCAGAGTACTCAAGGGTGGCTTGATGTGGAGTATTTTCATTGCAGAGTGCCCTTGCAACGGCACCTCTGAGCTGTTGCATCACAATGCTCAGGGGTGGCTCGATGTGGGGCATTTTCATTGTAAAGTGTTTAGGGGTGGCTTGATGCAGAGCTTCCTCTTGCCATGATACCTCAAGACCCTAGACCACACAGAGGATAGAGAGGAGGAACTTAACAGTTCTGAGGATCCTAGATCACACAGAATAGAAAGCTCAAACTTGCACGGCTGCACCAGAGACAAGTAAATCTGGAATAGGATGATAAAATTTAAAGAAAAAGGGCTTTGAAAAGTGCCAAAGACAAGTGGCTTTGAAAAAAACAATTAAGATAAAATAAAATTTTAAGAAAAAAAGACTTAAGAAAAGAATGATAGTTTTAATACAAAATTATTATTTCATCTTAAATTAATGTTTTAAATATTTCAGGTTTTGCGATTAGCATCACTGCCACTATTGAATTCACACATTTTAGATAGGGTTTGGGATCTTTCTCCAAAAATATATTAAATGTCAAGGGTCTCCTTATTTTCTAGACTTCATTAGATTCTTCATATCTTTTCCATGGAGATGTCATAGACAATTCTTCTAGTCATTGAATGCTTACTTCCTTTTCCATGTGGCCATATTTTCATTTTTCACGGTCTCTTCTTTCATTCTTCACATATTAACCCCTAGGAACTTTCATCGTTACCTCCTCCTTTATTATCAACCACCTCATATTCCATATGAGGACATATTATGTTGATTTCATCTAATCAATATGTGAACCATACCTTCATGCATCCTTCCAAATGAGGATATCCCTTTCTCTTGATCATGCATATAAGGTAGATCATTCATCCTTGCTTACATACCTCATTTCTTCCTTTTTGATCATCTAGACTTCCTTCAATATCTTCCTAGATTGAAAGTTTTTCAATCATATTGACTTGATTTAATCTCTTGTCATCATATCATCATTCCATGAATCCCTCACAAGGTGGAATTCTTGGTGAGACATTTGCCTTTTCTAATGGGCGAATCTTCCAATGAAGATTCCAATAGAGGATCTTCATTATCCTTATCCTACAAATGCTTCTTTTGAATGATGTATGATGAGTTATGTACTAGATGAATTTATTATATCCATAAGCACTGCATATACATCCAATGAGGCTACCAAGAGCTCATTTCCACTATAGGTGACTAGCATATACTTCTACTTCAACTCTTTTGCAAGCATCTCATGATGTCCCGAGCTCTTTCTTTATATCGTATGCTTCTTATGATGTCATCTCCTAACATGATGCATCTTATCATGCCTCTAATGTTTCCTACCATGATAGCTATACAAGAACTAAAGAGCAAAGACTTGAAAAGAACTAGGTGAAAAAGATCATCTCAATCATAGTAGAGATCATTTACTTCTTCCTTCTTGGACTTCTTCTTTTCATCTTCTTCCACTTCTTCAATGGTACAAGCTTCTTCCCTTCCTCTTTTGTTGTTATCCTTCTTGAGCTTTAGACAATATCTCTTGTAGTTCCCATATTCATGACATCCATAGCATTGAACCGTCGACATGTTCTTCTTCTTTTTCTAAGGACCAAGCTTCCCTTTTCTTCTATCCATGGCAGCAAATGCTTGAGCTTGCTCACTTTATCCTACATCGATTTTGCATAATGGCCATAGATCATTGAATGGAGTAGCTTCCTTCTTCCCATAGATGCTTGATGTGAAGTTGCTCCATTCCTCTACTAGTGCATTGAGCACTATGATAGAAAAGGGGGAAAATATCTAAAAAATATGGTTAGAGTATGCATCAAAATCCCCATCCTTGAATGAAATGGTGGTTTACACAGGGTTCATGATAGAATATGGGATGGAGGGTAGTTTGGCATGGTCATAAAATGAGAGAAGGGTTTTATCTACTAAAGGAATATGGGATGCAGGTTATGTCTAAGTTCAGGGAGTCTTTTAGCTTGTTTGACAAGGATGGAGGTGGATGTATCACAACAAAGGAGCTTGGGATAGTAATGCATTCTTTGGGTCGAAACCCCAATATATATTGGAAGTGATCCAAATGTTTTATATTGAATAATCCAATACCAAATACAATTAGCCACAAAAGAGTAGTTCTAATCTGCCTGTAAATGCAACATATTAAATACACCATTCAAAATTGATTTTGCTAAGGAGAATCAAAGAAATAGATGAGTTCAGACATCCATTGCCTCCATATAGAGTAAAACACAACCAGGCCCACTCTATCCTTTATGACACAAATTGTCCCATGCTAAGATGAAGCTAGAAAGATACATTTAAAGATATTCTTAGGCAAAGCGAAAATATGAAGCCAATATACAGAGATGCTCTAAAGGACTGCTCAAACTAGAGTCAGCTTGCCTCCTAAGGAGAGCCAGCTGTGTGCCCATGATAAAATTTTACAGTGGATTTTCTCTATAAGTCAACTCCAATCCTTAATTCCATAACAATTAGGTTGGAGCATAAATCTAAGATATTTAAAATCTGCATCTGATGTAGTGCAGATAACACCAAAAATATGATAAATCTCTAGTACTAATGCATCATCTAGGCAAGCAAAAATCATATGAAATTTAATATTATTCATAAGGAGTATAGATACCAATCAAAAGAGGTCAATCTACCAAAGAGTAACACATCATCGACAAAAATCAAAGGAGTAACTATGAATTGTCTACCTACACACCTGCAGCCAAAATTACATTTAATCCAACTACCTCCATCCCTGCAACCAAAATTATCACCCGTGTCAATTTTGTGACTAATTCTTCCACAATCTAATATTTTATCCTCAATGCTTGCTTCTCACAAAATGTGTCATATATATTTTGAAGTAGGAATATTTTCTACTAACGAATATTCTGTAATTTTCCTCCACCATCCTTGTAGAAATTATGGTGTAGATTTGCAACCTCTCATGAAGTTTTAATCAAAATTACAAGACATAAGCCTACTCTACTGTTGTGCCGAAGTTAATTCACAATTTAGAACAAAAATTTCATACATGCAATAAGAAATAACACACATGCACACAAAACGTTTCATGGGGAAAGTAATATGCTAAAAACCCTAATGTTTTCTTGCATTAATACAATGAATAGAAATGTATTACAATTTCTTTGCTCAACTGAGCATAACCTGCAAGTGAATAACCTATCTCTCTACTCACTAAGAAGTTCTGTCCAAGACCTAGTAAATTTCTACCTCTTCATGAGCCCATATTTCCTTGCGTAATTCCTTGAGAAATTAGACCCCTATTATTTAGGATTTTTTACAAAATGGATTGAACAATTCCCAAGGTTGATCATCTGATTGCATGTAACACCTGTACACTCAAGAATATTTTATAATTGATGTTACACTGCCTTGGAATCACCACCATAGCTGGGGAACTCAAATTCTCCATGCACTAGATATTTTGGGTTGATTGATTAGTTAACTAGATGATCACTAAGTTTGCGTGAAGTCCCACTGCACAATTGGCCTTCCACTAGTTCCTCAAGTGGTTGGAACTATTTTAACTGAAAATAACTTGAGATAATTGACTTTGATTGCTACAAATTAGCAATCATACATGATTAACTAAAATCTAACTCCTCCAACTCGAATTTAGTGAGTAAATCGGGTGACACAAACCATGCCACACAATTCAACTGCATCCAAGTTGTTTGTTAATGTGGAAATTCATATTTTCTCGATTTAATCAAGGAAAAATCAAATTGATAATTTCTTACTGCATTTTTGAAGACTCCCTCTCTGCAAGAAAGGGATTATCAACCACCTCTATCTTGTACCTATGGAACTCAAACTTCCCTCTTGACAAAGCTTTTGTCAAAATGCCAACATCTTGCTCCTATGTTAGAATGGAGTGTAGCAACAACATCTGCCTCTAGACACAATCCTGTAAATGGTGATACTAGATATCTATATGCTTGGATCGATAATGAAATACATGATTCTCATAGAGATTGATGCAAATCTGATTATCACAATTGGATCCATCAGCTGAAAAAATAGTCCAACAAGTATCTTTCTCATCCATATTTCCTCACATGTTGCTTGACCTGCAACCATGTATTATGCTTCTGTCTAGATAAGAACCACAGATCTTTTCCTGCCGTACTAAGAAACCACTATGGACCCAGCATTGAAAATTCCAATTGATGTACTCTTTCGGTCTAATGGATTTCTTGCCCAATCTGCATCTATGAAGCTGCACAACATCACTCCCTCTGCTCGTCTTTACCATAGTCCAAACTGGGCAGTGCCTCTGAGGTACTGTAAAACATGCTTAGCTTCCTTCCAAAATAGTTTGGTTTACCTAACCATAGCTTGGCTTATTTGGTTGACAACGCAACACATATCTAGTCATGTGTTCACAAGATACATGAGTGGACCCACTAGCTGCCAATAAATGGTAGCACTATTTCACCTAAAGTGGCATCCTCCTTCCCCTAGTTTCTCATTAGAGGTGTCTCCATGGGTTTACAACTGTCCATGTAGAATCTCTGCAGTATCTCATTTGCATACTTTCCTTGAGAGACAAACAATTCCCCATCACCTTTCCATACTTCCAACCCGAGAAAGTAGTGCATGAGACCCATGTCCTTCATTCCAAATTCCCTTGCAAGGTCCTCCTTGCAAGATATGGTCAACTACTCATCACTTGTTAAAATAAAATTATGAAAATATAAGGCAATAATAAGCAATTTACCTTCTATCTAGATGTGATGAGGTTTACATCCGCTTCACTTATAGTGAAGTCCAAACTAGTGAGATAACTATCGATCTCGGTGTACCAAGCACGAGGTGCTTGCTTGAGATCGTACAACGTTCACTTGAGTATTCACACATGAGACTCTTGATCAAATGTCTCAAAACCTTTTTGTTACTCTATGTACACCTCCTCCTTAATAAACCCATTGAGAAATGTTAATTTTACACCCATCTAGTGGATATTCCACCCCATCTATGTAGCGAGACCAAGAATTGATCTAATGGATGAGTACCTTGCTACAAGAGAAAAGGCCTCCTCATAGTCAATTCCCTCAACTTGAGAGTACCCCTTGGCCACAAATTCGGCCTTATACTTGTCTATGCTTCCATTTATTTCTTGCTTCACCTTGAAGATCCTTCTGAAACCCACTATTGATTTATATGCTAGTCTTGGAACTTTTTCCAAAACATTGTTCTTTGCAATGGATTCGTATTCCTCCAGCATTGTATCAACCCATATAGGTTGCTCTATTTCTTCCTAAAAATAGGATTCCTCAATCTCTATAAGCTCAGCCATAAGAGCCATGTAGCCAGTGTACATCTCAAGTGACCTCCCTTGCTTACACAAATTTGAAGGATATTCCACATTCTCCCTCGCATCCTGCACAAGTCAATCAACTTCCTTAGTTATTTTTCTGCCTTCTCTGAAGGTGTTAATTTAATTGATGTATCCACTCTCTCATCCACAATTTGTGGTTTCTCTACAACTTCCTAAGGTCCCTCATTTGGAGCTAAAATCTCATCTTTTAGTGGGATCTAAAGCTCCCCCTCAAGAGAGCACCACATAGCTTTCTCCTCGTCAAAATTTACATCCCTTCACAAAAATATAATTATGAGTAATGACAAGTACACATGTTTGTTGTAGGGAGTTTCTGTGTAACCCACAAATACCCCCAATTCTATGGTTGAATAAAGATTATTCCTTGATTCTTTGGAGACATGGCAGTACACAGAGGCTACAAAAATCTTGAAGTGCGACACATCCCGCTTTCTTCTCGAGAAAGCCTCCTTCAGTGTAATCATGCCAAGAATCTGATGAGGACTTCAGTTCTCCAAACATAATGTTGTATTTCATGCCTCAACCCACAAATGTAGAGGTAAGCCTTGGTCATGCAACATCACCCTCGTTGCTCCCAAAATGCTACGGTTCTTTCTCTTACCCACCCCATTATGAGGTGGGTTGTGGGGTGTTGTCAACTCTCATTGAATGCCTTCTTTCACACATAAATTTTTAAATTCATTCAATAGATTCTCACCTCCATTATTTCTCCTGAGAGCCTTCACCTTCTTGGTGGTTTATTTCTCAACTAGCAGCTTGAATTCTATGAATTTGGAGAATGTCTCATCTTTCTTCTGCATGAAGAGATCCAACACTTATGTGAGAAGTCGTCAATAAAAAGGACAAAATATTTTTCTCTGGGAGTGGAGGTTATTGAGAAAGGTCCACAGACATCAGAGTGGATCCCTTCTTGGACTACATGTGCTTTGTTGTCCTGATCATGGAATGCAGTTTTTATGTACTTCCCCAAGGTACATCCTTTGCATACATCCTGCTACTCAAGTTCTCCTTTAGGGAGGCTAGTGGCTATTTGTTGTATAATATTCAAGGTTCCATGATGCAAATGGCCAAGTCTTATGTGCTAATGTTCAGCTACATTGTGGCCCTACAGTTTCTCTTCAACACAATATTCCACATCTAACTTACGTAAATTCTTCACACAAACCTTGATATTCTTCACCTGTCCATTGGCTATGTGTCTCAGGAATGTTTTTCCTTTGTTGAAGATGATGTCATAACCATGGTCTTTCAAAACTGCAACAGAGATGAGATTTTGCTTTAGGCCTAGAACAAACATGATATCCTTGAACCTGGGAGGGGAGCCTGACTCCCTCTGAAAGGTGACTGTACCAATACCGGTCATGTTGTACCTTCCGTCATCCCCAAGATTGATGTGCATCTGGAGATATTTATCCTCTAGGTCACTGAAAAATATCTACACACTGTCATGTGGAATATTGCATCTAATTCCAAGTACCACACGGTCCCCATCACTATGTTGGACATGCATGCTATAAGGGTAAAGTTAAGGTTGAACTATGAAGCGAAATCTTCACCCACTACTACTCCTAAGGTGTTCTTACATGCCTTTTTCTATGGTTACTTCATGGCATAGTGCCTGTATTCATGACAATGAAAGCATTTAATTTTTCACAAACCTTTCTTCTTTCTCCTTTAGTTGGATTCTGGTTTGGTTTGAGATTTCTTCCCTTTTCCCTTCTTTCCCTTTTCAACCAATGAAAATTTTTCTTCATCCTTGCCCTTGGATGAGGTCCCATCTCTGGTATTCTACTTTATTTCCTCTTGTACCAAATTGTACCATAAGTTTTTCCCTATTCGGTGGTTTCTCCCTCCCGTTCACTTAATCTTGACAGCTATGCCAACTCTTGGGAAGGCCCAGAAGGGATATTCTTACCAAGTCATCCTTTGAAATAATAACACCAACTCCTGCAACGTCATCACAAACTTGTGTGAACCTCGTTAGATATTGCAGGACAAAGTCATTCTTCTAATCTTGATATTTCAAAGTTTATCCTTGAGCACCAACTTTAATGGTCTCTACTATTAAGGATTTTCTTTCCCATGGTGATTGCTGACAATGTGGTCCCGTACTCCCTCCAATATTATTCTCCACACCCTGGCTACAACTTTCTTCCACTGAGCAAGGTTTTGGGCATCCGATTCTATTGGTTTTGTAACATATCTCTTGATGTATTCTAGCAATCCATTGTCATCGAATACCTCCTCCATGAGATCCTTCCAGTTAATGAAATTAGATCTACCTTCCAAGGCATACTCTAGACTCAGGCCGTTGAAGGTCATCTTCTCAACTCCTAAGATATCTTGCTACACTAAACTGCAGATTCAAACCTCTTGAGAAACAAATTCGAAATTCCTGTTGTAATGTGAATCCTGCTATGATATGATGTGGAAATTATGGTATAGATTTGCAACTGCTCATGAAGTTTTTTCAAAAACAATAAACCTACTCTACTACTCTACAAAAGTTAATTCACAATTTAGAACAAAAAATCAATACATGCAATAAGAAATAAAACACATGCACACAATATGTTCTTGGGGAAAGCAATCTCCTAAAAACTCCAATTACTTCTTGCATGAATTTGATGAATATAGATGTATTACAATCGCTTTACTCAATTGTGCACAACATGTAAGTGAATAACTTATCTCTCTATCCACTAAGAAGCTGAAACCCAAACTTTGTCAATTTTTTGCCTCTGCTTGAGCCCTTATTTCCTTGTTCAATTCCTTTAGAAATTAGGCCCCTATTATTTATTTTTTCTTCCAAAAGGGATTGTGCAATTCCTAAGGTTGATCATGTGATTGCATGTAACACCTATACGCTCAAGAATAGTCTACAACTAATGTTACACTGCCTTGGAATCTCCACCATAGTTGGGGAACTCAAATTCTTTGCATGCACTTGATATTTTGGGTTGATTGATCAGTTAACTAGATGATCACTGCATTTGACTGAAGTCCCACTACACAACTAACCTTCCACTAGTTCCTCCAACAGTTAGAACTAGTTTAATTGAAAACAACGTGAGATAATTGAGTGTGATTGCTACAAATTAGCAATCACACATGCTTAAATGAACTTTAACTCCTCCAACTTGAATTTATTGAGTGAAATGGGTGACACAAGGCATGCCATACAAGCTAATTTCATCCAAGTTGTTTACTGATGTGGAAATTCAAGTTTTCTGAATTTAATCAAGGAAAAATCAAATTGAGAATTTCTTGCTACATTTTTCAATAATCCTTTAGGTGAATCTAATCAATGTTGCTAATCCAGCACATCAATGTGCTAATAACAACAACCAATGGATATAGTTAGCGTTCAAAATAAATAAAACAGTCAAAAAAGCATATCAAAACACAATCGATGGAAACCCTGAAAGGTACTCCAACTATGTTACCACCTACCCACATTCATCAAAAGTGCCATCCGTCCTCTCACAATGTACACCTCTGCTATCGGCCTCCATCGCCCTAAATTCCATTAGCTGTCAACCTCCATCACTCTACTTCCCAAAAAACCCATCAATAGTGTAAAGACGAAGCCCTAATCTTTTACCTTTTCTACTAGCACCTCATATTGAAAATTTTAAGAGAAAATATTTATTTTGTCTTATAAAATTCCCCTCCATGTAGTAGTGTCAAATGTAAATGAATACAAGTTGTCTCTAATCGTATCAACAGACATTGAAGGCATAAAAGAGTAATTAATGTATGGGAAATCTTGCTGGGGAAAGTTTTCACGTTCTTTAGAGTCGCCTACCCCCACAAAATAAAGAGCCCAACAAGTCGTTGTATTTATATAAGATAACATGACTGGAAAGTGAAATAACAACGTTGGTATAGGTGTGATATAGTAGTAGCCCACAAGCTGGTTGAGATAGGGTACACTGTCAGAGTCAATTTTGTCGTTGTTAGATAATATTTTCTTAAATTGATATGTTTTTGTCTTAATTGTTAATTGTCTTAAATGGGTTTTGTCTTAAGTGGCCATTGTCTCAAATATAAAGTTGTCTTAGAATATTTTTGTCTCAATTTGTTTGTCTTAAATATAAATTTTTGTCTTAAAATAATTTTGTCTTAAACTATTTTTGTCTTAAACTATTTTTTTCTTAAACTATTTTTGTCTTAAAATAAAGTTTCGTCTTAAAATATTTTTGTCTCAAAACTATTTTTGTCTTAAAATATAAAGTTTTGTCTTAAAATATTTTTGTCTTAAACTGTTTTTGTCTTCAATTTAAAATTTTGTCTTAAAATATATTTGTCTTAAGTTGTTTTTGTCTTAAATATAATTTTTTGTCTTAAAATTTTTTTGTCCCAAATTGTTTTTTCTTAAATTATATATTTAAGACAACTCAATTGATATTAAATTTTAATGTAAAATAATTCAAATAAAAAGTGACTTTTTAAGGCAAAAGATTTCTTTTGTCTTAAAAAAATATTTTAAAGGTGCCCTTGGTGTAGTAGTGATTGTAGTGTTAAACAAATCCAGAATGTGCTAGATTTGTTTATACAACAATCACAAGCATTGTAGGGTAAAACCAACCTAGTGTGCACTGGGTTTGATTCTAGCACAAAGAAAAATATTGCAGGGTAAAACAAATATAGTGTGCACTAGATTTGTTTCTAGCACAAACACAAGCATTGTAGGGTAAAATGAATATAACACTCGCTTGATTTTTTTTAATGAAAACACCAAAAATGTAAGGAAAAGCAAATCTAGTGCATGCTAGATTTCCTTCCAATACAAACAAAAGCATTACAAAGTAAAACAAATACAATGTGTGTTAGATTTCCTTTTAGCAAAATAAAACATTACAAGATCAAACAAATCTACCATACATTTGATTTGTTTCTACCATAGAAAAAAGTATTTCAAGGTAAAACAAATATATTTCAAGCTAGATTTGTTTCTAGCACAATTACAAGCATTGCAAGGTAAAATAAATCCAGAATGTACTAGATTTGTTTCTACCATAGTAAAAAACATTATAGGGTAAATAAAATTTGCTACACATTAGATTTGTTTCTAGCACAAACATAAGCATTGCAGGGTAAAACAAATCTAACACCCACTAGATTTGTTTCTAGCACAAACACAAAAATTGCAGCGCAAAACAAATATAGCGGGTGCTAGATATGTTTCTAACACAAACACAAGCATTGTATGATAAAACAAATTTAGCTCTCGCTAGATTTTTTTTTAATACAAACACAAGAATTGTAAGGAAAAATATATCTGTCATACGCTAGATTTCCTACTAGTATAAAAACAAACATTACAATATAAAACAAACCTAGTGTGTGCTAGATTTCCTTTTAGCACAAAATTAAACATTATATGGTAAAACAAATCTAAAATTTGTTAGATTTCTTTTTGAAACAAAAACAATCATTACAAGGTAAAACAAATCTAAGGCATGTTGGATTTGTTTTTAGCACAACCACAAGCATTGTAGGCTAAAACAAATCTAGCACGCGTTAAATTTATTTCTAGCATAAAAACAAAACATTCCACATTAAAACAAATATAACACGTGTTAGATTTATTTTTAGCAAAAACATAAATGTTGCATAATGGAACAAATCTAGTGCCTCTTGTGTTTATTTTTAACACGTACACACGTATTGTAAGAAAAAATAAATCTAATGTCTATTAGATTTTCTTCTAGTGCAAACATATGAATTAGGAGGTAAAACACATCTAGTGTGTGCTATATTTCTTTCTAGCACAAACATAAGCATTGCAAGGTCAAACAAATCTAGTGCACATTATATTTGTTTCTAACACAAAAGAAGCAGTGTAAGGTAAAGTAAATCTAGTTCATGCAATATTTGTTTCTAGCACAATCACAGCCATTTCAGTGTAAAACAAGTCTATCATGCACTAGGTGTGTTTCTAACAAAAACAAAAACATTGCAGGGTAAAACAAAACTTGTGTTTTGTTTCTAGCACAAACAGAAGTATTGTAGGGTAAAGCAAATCTAGCATTTGCTAGGTTTCTTTCTAGCATAAAAAAAACCACTGTAAGGTAAAATAAATATAGTGCAAGGAAAAACACAAAAGCACTGTAGGCTTTGTTTCTAGCACAAAAGAAATCACTGTAGGGTAAAATAAATCTACTGCATGCTAGAGTTGTTTTTAACACAAGCAAAAGTATTATAGGGTAAAACAAATCTAATGCATGTTAGATTTGTTTCTAAGACAAAAACAAACACTGGAAGGGAAAATAAAGTTAGTGCTTGAAACAATTGTTTCTAACAAAAACATAAGCATTGCAAGGTAAAACAAATTTAGTTCACGGCAACAAACAAAAGATTTGTAGGGAAAAACAAAAACACAAACATAAGAATTGCAGGGTAAAGCAAATGTAGTGTGTGTTATGTCAAGTCCCACTAGCACAATAGGTTGAGGATGAGCCTCGTTAGCAAGGCGACTTGCAATCAAACTTCAAGGGGGTGGTTGTGTCTGTGCTAGGGGGAGATATGCTAAAAAATCCAGTTATCTTAGGGATGTGTGGCCTAGGTCGAGTGCGATCTGTGGGTGACTTAGACGGAGTAGATGCCCTTGGGTTGAAGTTTCTCAAGACACAAGTCAAGCTTGGAGGATCATAGATAATTTGACAAACAAAAAAAAATATCGTGCACGTTAGATTTATTCCTAGCACCAGAAAATTCATTTTGAGAGAAAACAAATCTAGCATGCACTAGATTTGTTTCTAGTATAAGAAAAAACCTTGCGGAGTAAAAAAAATCTAATGTGCATTAGATTTGTTTCTAACACAAATATAAACATTGCAAGGTATAACAAATCTAGTGCAAAATCAATTTCTTTCTAAGGCAAACACCGACATTGCATAGTAATTTTTTTTAACTCAAGATAGATTTCCTTCTAGCATAAACACAGGCATTTCAAGGTAAAGAAATCTAGCACAAGTTATATTTTTTTATAGCATTAAAAAAAAAAATTGGAAGATAAAATGAATCTAGTGTGTGCTAGATTTGTTTCTAGCACAAACGCCAAAATTAACAAGTAAAATGAATCTAGCACATGCTATATTTCCTTCTAGCGTAAAAACATCGATTGCAAGGTAAAATAATTCTAGTGACATGTTAGATTCATTTCTAACATAGACACAAATATTGTAAAGCAAAACAAATCTAGTGTAAGGAAGAACACAAACAAAATTATTGCAAAGTAAAAGAAAAATACAAACAAAAGAATTGCAAGGTTAAAAAAATTTAGTGTGTTAGATTTGTTTCTAGTACAAACAAAAAATATTGCAAGATAAAATAAATATGGTGTAGACTATATTTGTTTCTAGCACAAACAAACACATTATAGGGTAAAAACAAATCTACAACTCGCTAAGTTTGTTTCTAGCACAAACATAAACATTGTAAGGTAAAAAAAATCTAGTGTAAGGTAAAGCACAAAAGCTTTATAGGGTAAAACAAAAACACAAACACAAGCATTGTAGGTTAAAACAAAGAAACAAACACAAGCATTGCAGGGTAAAACAAATCTAGTCTATGCTAGATTTTTTTATATAACAAACAAAAGCATTGCAGTGTAAAATAAATGTAGCACGCCTTAGATTTGTTTATATTAGAAACAACAACATTGCAAAGTAAAATAGATCTAAGACACATTAAATTTCCTTCTAGCATAAACACATGCATTGCAAGGTAAAACAAATCTAGCATGCGCTACACTTTTTTCTTGTACAAACACAAGCTCATTACATGTGTTCAACTTGTTTAACCTTTCATTTTGCTTTTGTATCTACTGGAAGGAAATTTAGCATGTACTAGATTTCTTTTCCATTGCAATGTTGTTATTCGTAACATGCTTGTGTTTGTGCTAGAAGTTAATCTAGTATGGGATAGGTTTCTTTCACCATACAATATTCTTATTTGCTTTTGTTTGGAATAGAAGGAAATCTTGCATATGTTAGATTTCTCTCACCTTGTAATGTTGTTATTGATAATGTGTTTGTGTTTGAGTTAGAAATAACTCTAAAATGTACTAGAATTCTTTTGCTCTAAAATGTTGTTGTTGAAAATATGTTTGTGTTTGTGATATCATTAAATATAACACCCATTTGATAAGGACTATTCCATGTAGAAAATATGATCTCTATCCAATTTTGGAGTTTAGAATAAATGTATTATTGAGGTATTATATTCTTGAATTCCATTTCACAAGTATGCAACTATAAAGTGACAAGCACAAACTTTTTATAAAAATGTATTATTTTTCTCTCCTCTTTATTATATAGCTATGATCTTTAAAAAACAATTTCACTAATTTCTAGATCCATAAGGTCACACTTTTTTTCATCAATATAAATATCTCCCAAAAATCAAATCTCCACTTTTTGAGGTTTTAAAGTTTTATATCCCTATGTCTGCATTATAAATAGTATGTCCTGAGATGTGCAAATGTAAGGAGTCATAACAGTGGACTGAAACTTTGAAATGTAATTTCAAACCTTTTAGAATAAAAATGAGAATTATCTAATATTTATAGTACTAAAACTTTTATATGGAAGAAAACCTCTATAATGATTTCCAAATTTAAAGTTTAAACATCAAACATCCCTACTAAGTGAGATATAAATTCAATTTTTGCTTCACATAGGGATTTTTTATAATATCTTATGTGCTGTCAATTTAGGACACTTTTATTTTCGAAAAGAACATGTTGTGGTTCTCCAACTTCTACAAATTTCTTATGAACATTATTTGTACACATACATAAAAAATACAAGTGCCATTTTCAAAGTTAAATAAGAACTTAGTGGTTTGATATGAATTAATATCTATCATTCTATAATGCTACCTAGATATCTAGTAGTTAGGTTTATGTGTGTGTGTGTGTGTGTGTGTGTGGGCGTGTGCAAAGTACATTTTAGTACCAAGCACTAGATGACAGAGAACAATGTTTTAGTAAATATAAAATGAATACCATAATATTCTAAATTATTTCATCCATATTACTTTTTTGAAATTTGGGTTTGGCTAAATATAAAATCACACTTTACATGGTTAAATCATTATTACAAATTACGATTGAGTTGCTATAGAATTAGTACGAGTTACAAGGGAAAAAACAATTTTTACAAAATGGGATTATGTTGACCTCCTAATTAACAGTCAAGTTATTGGGCTCAGAAGGGTTTAATTGAAAAAGATTGGAACTTATTATCCTCAAGAATGGGTTAATGCATACCATGTTATAGTTTGATAATTGATGTCACTTAACCACATTTGATTGCACAGGATGCTGATGAAGGGGGCATTCATCAATTGAAGATCATGGATTTGATGCTCAACATAGGTAAATCAAAATCTGGAAGCATGTGTTATGTTTTATTGAGAGTATACTAAATCCTTTCTTTAAGAAAATATGAAGCTTATTTACTTCATTTTATAGGTGGAAAAGGTTTTTCTGCATTTTATCTTGGAGACAAGGTAGATCTTTTTCAAGATGGAATGAAAATGCACGAGGGCTCCATATTCAATACAAAGCTTGGGAATAAGGTACATGGAATGATGGTAAAGAAAAGATACATAGTCGTTAGTATTGAGAAGGTGTTAAAACACGATACTCCTCTACCACATCCAACAAGATTTGAGAATACACTACATGGTGCGTTGGAAACTTATGAGATTTGGCTAGAATCAGATTTGGAATCTCATTATCATGATCATTCCTTAAATATTCCCTAGCATAAGGTTACCTTCATATGTATAAATGGGTCTCTTGCACATGAATGCAAAGGAACAAGCATGTGCATTTCCAAAGGAATAATAGTTAATGTCCTTCAGGATGACATGGTTGAGGGTACACTAGGTGAAATGGAATTTGGTGTTTTTGTGGAAGAGAGATAAACAATGTCAAATATGTAGGATGGGGGATACATATAAACATTGGCATGGAAGATCAAAATACTAGAATGTTGATTTTAAACCTCTTCCTCCACATTTGTTGTTACAATTGGACAATGTAGCAAGTGATAATAAGGATCACTATCTTTTTAGGTTTCTATCATTTTTATCTTCTTGTGGTGTCTTCATCACTGTAAAGGTTGGGTTATTTCCCGTGGGGTCACACCCATGAAGACATAGATGGAACATACAGAATAATTTCTTCCAACTTGAAAAGTAAATATGTATATTGTTTACTTCAAATAATGGATATATATCGCACAATTGAAGAAAAGTGAATGTTTCCACTTAAACTTATTGACAAGGTGTATGACTTCAAAAGTTTCTTTAATGGATACATCAAGGAGGGGAAACATGCACTAGTGAGACATCTAATGTCCAATACTTCCAATTTCTTATACTCGATGATGTTTTGGTACTAACATATATAGAATCTGTCAAAGATGTTGAGTAGTTAAAACTAATTGAGTTGTGGAATATAGATGATTAAGGTTGGCCTAAAATTCCCACAAGGAGGAAATCTTTCGTACATCCCAAAGAGGATGATGTCTACTTAAAAGAACTAAAGGAATAACATCATACATAAAACTGTGGAAAGATATTACTGACAATTAGGATTCACCAATTGTTATATAATAATGGAAAAATAGAGTATTGTGAAAGAGTTCTTAATACATTAGTGGAAATCTATAATGATCATATAATAGTGGACGAAAGTGATTAATCTTTTGAGGATTTTTGGCCCAAGACAAGGAAAATTATGTATGACGACCATAATCCATTCCATGTACTCTCAAGTGTTATGGATGGATATTTTGATAATGTGATAGGTGAACCAACAAATTTTGGACTCAAGAGTAACAATCTAAAGGAAACATTCAATTTTATGGTATTTTTGTGGAGAAATGAAAGATGTTTCTAGTTAGATTAGGAAATGAGGATGAATGAGATATAATTTGGATGGAAAAATCCATCTAAGATATCTTCAAGGATAATGAAGTGACACTCTTCATGTAAAGGTTGATTGATGTAAACCTATTTTAGGGAAATACAATGGGAAACATTTAGAACAATGTTGGGTACGAAATCTTGATGACATAGAACTTGGCTCTAAAGTATCAAATACTTTACCATAGTTTGGGCATGGATGACAAAGAAAGAACATTGTAAAAAGACAAAGATAAATAAATGTGGTGTAGAAGTTGTTCTTGTTCTACTTGAGAGAGTATCTTGAGATTAAGTGGATAAGGTTCATCAATGTAATTTTGTATTTTGAAGTATCTATTAATACACTTCAGAAATAATTTTCAATGTTTTTTGTATATGAAATATTCTATTCATATTATTTTTTGAAGAGTTTCATATTATTTAGTACATATATGTACATTTTGGTTCAAATTCAATGTAATTATGTGAGATAGTTTTTGTGAATTACATGACACTTTCATTCAATTTTTAAGTTCAAAGTTTTTTAAATCAACATTAATTATCACTATATCAAAAGTGTATAGTAAAATTCAATAATGCACTTAAATACATCTTTTAGACTTGGTATCTTAAAACAATATTGGAGTAGCTAATTTCAATACAATCCATTTAAAAACTTAATGAATAAATGCGAGACAATTGAACTAAAGTTTGAAGTGAGTTTCCTTAATATTTCTTATTATATTTATTATAAATCATATAGTACCATGTTGTGTTCTAGTTCGTAAAAAAAAAGGTTTTATTATCAAATGACACAAATAGAATTACAACATATTTTCTCTTATAGACTTTGAAGGTGTGCCAAAATTGTATTAGTATAACATTAAATATAGACAAAGTAGCTACTTAGTGTCAACATTAAAATAGTTAACAGTAGTAACAAACGCAATATTTATATGTCATTAAATAACTTTATAGATAGTAAATTTCTTATGCAATCTATTATTCATGATTTAAATCTTGATGAAATTAGTTTTAATATAGTATAAATATTATTTTTTATAGAGATAATGCAAGCAATCTAGGTTTTAGAGGAATATCAATTATATGTCCTCTTCAATATATTCAAATAACTCAAGAATAAATATTAAACACTTGCAACAATTGGTTTTGTCAATTTACCCTCTTTCCTCTTGTATTTGAAAAAAGTTAATTTATGCTACTCTATTGCTAATTTTATTCATAATTGATTTTGATTGTTAAAATGATTAATAATATATATTGATCATTTTTACTGCCATTGTCATTAAATAATTTTATAAGTAAGATCTCACACATTAGTTTATTATTCATGAAGCAATCCTCAATGATTAATAATATATATGGAACATTTTTAATGTCATTGTCATTAAATAATTTTATAAGTAATATCTCACACATTAGTTTATTATTCATGAAGCAAGCCTCAATCGCCTTAGTTTTTAACACAAAAATATAAATAATAAAAATAAATGATCCAATTCATAATTTACTTTTATGTTGTCAAATATAAAATGGTGTAAATTTCCTACAATAATATATAATGATGATGGTGGTGATGATGATGATGATTAACATCCACTAAGAGTGTATATGGTCTCTTGGATCTCTCTAAGGCATATAGTGATTACTCATAATTATTTAGAATTTTATTTCTACAAATGAAAATCATTAAGAAAAGCATTTCAATATCATCATAGTTTTTTTTAGTTAGGAGGTCAAAAAGGTTGGTACTATCACAAATATTTTGAAATTTAGATCTACTCAGAGTATGAGATATAAAATCTAAGAAAAATTAGTGTTCTTAATATTCAATGCTCTGAGTGTTACAAATGTGACAAACACTTTTCTCTCGTGGTGTTCTTGGGATTTATCAGTTACACCGAGTTTTACCATGGACATCATGAGAGTTTTTTCTTATTTTAAAATGTTTAGTTTCTTCTTTACACTACTCAAAACAAGGTCTATATACTTCTACTTTTCAATATTTGGGTGGATCACCTCCTTAATATAATATCTTAGTTTCATTTTACCTTCTAACTTTTTACCACTCCATTATTTAGTAATAATTAAATTTTGATGTAATAATATTTTTATTATTAATATATTTATTTTACAAAATGATATCCTCCTTTATCTCCCAATGGTCTAGCCAAAGTTGCTCATCCTTATGCCATCCCTCTTGAGTTTATGGTGGTTTTACTTAGGATTACAAACAATTTTAGGAAAACTGTCACTTTCCATGTTATTTAACATCTTCTTAGACATAAGATATAGATGCCATGCTTTCAATGGGAGAAATATATGCTTCGATCATGAAGATGATAGGCTATTAGGGTATATTTCCTTAAATCCCAACATAAAAAAATAGGTTACTATAGCAATAATGAAATTATTGTAAATTATAACGATCACAAAATTGATATTATGCTATTTAATAATTTTATATATTTGACACTCTAAGATGGTGTCATCTACTAAACTTAAACATAGATAAGATAGTTGTCATAATATCAAAATATAACTAAAATATAGGTTAATAATAGTATCAACCATTGATTGTTATTAATTATATTTTTCTTTTCTGGGTAAAGACTGATCTAAATATACTAAAAAAGGAAAAAAGATATTTACAAAGAGGCGTTACCCTCTGAGAGAGTCATGAATCTCTCTCTGTCAAGAGACCATTACAAAACTGAGCTTGTTTACTACTCTTACAGCATAATCCAACTTGTGAATCAGAGCAGAAATACAAAACTTGCAATCAAAATGCATTAACCTGTCATACTTAAACTGGACAATTGACAAACAGCATAAAATTACTAGCCTGGACAACAAATGATATGTCGCCATGCGCGGAGTTTTGATGAACAAACAGAAACAGACATTAAACCCAAAAAACCAGAGGCATGCCTGGTAGCTTCCAACGATATGTGGTCTTTATCCAGGTGCTTCGCCTCCAGTATCTTCCTCCTCGTCTGATTCAGGTACCCATTCCACCATGAGACCATCTTGCACATCCATGGGCTTAACTCCTGGGGGGAGCTTGAGCTTCAACCGATTACGATAGAAATGGTCCGGCCACTTCTTCGTTTGGTCTGACTGAGTTGCACCTTGCTGAGGTTCCGCCCTTCCTTTAGCTTTCTCCTCCGTTCCTGCCTACTGTTGGCTAATGCTGTGATCCTCTAGTTGACATTGGACTACCGTAATCCTGGGGGAGTGAGGCTGGTCCGTAGAAGCTGACTGTGCACTAGTAGTGTCCTCCACCAGCATCGAGTCTTCCAGAGGGGTAGGAGAGAATTCCCCCTCTGAATTCTCAGAGTTGGTTTGTTCTTCCTCTTCTTCCGAGAAAATCACTGTGACCATAGCCGTAACTGTTGGTTTATGTAACCTGCTCTTAAAGCGAAATTTTGCTGTTTGTACTGAGTTGTTGAGCGAGGTTTCTGAATCCTCCGAGGCTTGGGTGGAGGGGTAAGCCATAGATAATGGTGAAACTCTTCGTGGAGGCGACCTGCCCCTGCCCCCCGTCCTTCCCCTGTTTCCTGCATGTCGGCCCCTTTTTGGAGTCGCTCTAATCGGGGCGGCATCTTCAAAATTGGCAGCGTACTGGTCACACTCCCCCACAGCAAAGGAAGACCTGTGTGCTGAGAATTGCCCGAATTCGCGTTGGTCGCAATGCAGACTTCTGCTCTGAGTCGCCCCACTGCCCAATTTCACCCCAAATCCTTCAGAGAAAACTCAATAATGCACTCGTGTCTCCCCCAGATCTCTGTCTCAGACAGAAGTGTTTCTATCGAAGTCGGAGAGGGGAACCTTGCGTTAATCGTCAACCCCCAACTACTGCTCCAGAGAGTCTTCTCCTGTGGTAGCTTCACCCTTTGTGGCACGGCGAACCACCCTGAATTCCCTCCTCCGGCACTTTCAGGCCAAATCCTATCATACGTAGCACCACCGTCTAACTGACTGTTCGCCTCAGCACCATCGGAATTCTCTCGGCCCTGCTTCATCCTGCCTTGGTTTATTTCTTTTCCTTCCTCAGCCTACGTACCTGTTCTCTGCACCCGTATTGAATAGCATTCAATTCCCGTCACCTTGTCACTTGAACCCATTCGTATTTCACTCTTTGCCACCTACCCCCATGTGCCTGCGCGTGGCTTCATAGCATGCGACTTAAAGTTCAATTGAGTCACCCGCATCCGGGTGGATTGTTATTAATTATATTACGTGAATGTTTTTGCATAATTTATTACTCATAATGGATCCTTGATCAACGTAACTTTAAGTTAATATAAAACAATAAATAATACTAATAGACATAAATTATGTTGCTATAATTTCTATTTTACAATTGGTTTTTTTGTTAAAAGAATAAATTTAAACATAATAAGAACCTTATATAAAAAATTATCTTGTCTATGATAAAATGTTTTCAATCCCCTAATATAATAAAATATGGTATTCAACACAATCAAATTACTAGTAATAATACCTATTAATTAATTTAATTTAATTAGTTGCTTCATTATTCAATATAATATTTATTCATTTATCAATTACTTAATAATAATTAGTAATTTGTTATCAATAAATAATATTAACTATTAATAATCATAATAATATTAATTAAAATTACAAATATTACTAATTAGTTAAAAAGGAATATAATTAATTGGCAATAACTTATTATTATTCATTAAGACACGAAGAGATGAAATATTTCCTTCCATAAGTATATCTATATTTTTTCTATATAGTTTATTATGACAATGTTATCACAAAAATAGTGAATATATCCATTAAAAGTAGTGAATTAAATGATTTTTTAATTCTTAATTTTGGAAAAACTAAATCTTGTTAAAGTAAAAAAATTCTAGATCCACGGTATAATTCCAATTTTAATGAAATATGTGTTGTATTCGTGTTATGGAAGGAGACTAAATTATTTGTTGGAAACATGTGAACTGCTGAATTAAATAAATTCCTTTCTCTAGGATGCAACCTCATATCATCCTGTGACAGGAGAAACTCCTAACCTTCAAGAACATATTCTACATTTCTTATGTTATTGAGGACTCTACGAAAACAAGATTCTTTCTCATTATTCCCTTGTTGGAGAAATATTGTGTCAGGAGTGACAACAATGTTGATTTTTTTCCACAAGACTTTCGGTATTATGTTGCCTACATACAAAGGCTTATCTCAAGGTCACCCACAAGGATGATGGATCCACCACCAAAAGGACAATTATTTTTATCTAGAAATGCTTCTCCTAATTGAGTATCTATTTCCATGAATAACCTTGATCCTATAAATATCATTTCATCAATAAATATATATCAAATATTCCTATTTTCTTCTTATAATATTTCGAGTGATTTCCCTTGTAGTGGTTGCATATATTTAATTGGAATTTTTAGAGTCGAGTGTATTTCTTTTCCATGTATATTAAAAGAAACTATTCTTGTTGGGGAAATAAGAAGCAAATGACTTCTTCCATTACTTGACAAATTAGAAAGAACTTTAAAAATACATTGGTTAAGGAAAGACTTTCCAGTGCTTGTAGTTCCCTAAACAATCATAACAAGAGCTTCATGACTCTCATATTGAGCAAAGTGCCTTACAACAATTTCAAAAGCAAGTCGTTGTTTTTCTATCAATGAACCTAGAGATGCAACTATTCTATTTAAAAGGTCAACAATATCACCCCTTGATTGTCCATTCCTTCTAAATTAATAGCTTCTTCTACAACATCATCAAAAATAGTTTTACTTTTCCAGTTAAAGGATATATCAAAGTCCCTTCGACCAAGGGTGTGAAGATAAGAATCATTCACATCATTTTGTGGAACCAAGCAAGACAAAAAATGCCATTCCTAAAAATCATATTCAAGATTCATTTCCCGGTTAGCAAACTTACCATCTTCTTCATCTTCAATATTTTAAAAAATTGATGGATTTCTATCAGCATGCCATGCTCAATATTGAAAATTCCTTCAATTTTCAATAATAATTTCAGTTGAAAGGCCAATTGTTGTAGGAATGTCACGAAATGGCTTGTACAAGGGAAATTTTGTCCAAAAACAGGTTTCAAAGTCATCTAAAGCCTCACTAGGAATAGAATTGTGGCTAAACTCGAACAATAGCATGAACATATCTAGGCATCCATGGATCTTGTTTACGCCTGCTATCAAATGTCGAATATCTTGTTGTTTCTATCAAAGATAGATGTTCAAGAAAAAAGGTATCTTTTGGTAATGTTGGACAAAAGTATTCTCAGATGAACATTGCGGGCCATCCCTTGAGATTTTCCCGAAAACCTTTCTTCCAACATTTAAGGAAACAAATTTCCGACTACAAAGAACAAGAGGTAGCTTAAGAAACATATGGCACGTTTCATGTACTCTAATGTCACGGTCAACAATCGTTTCTACAAGAAACCTTTTGTATGCACATAAATCATGACCCTCAGAGACAATAGAATTTAAAATTTTAGTTAACATATGATGATAACTTTAAGACCTTTTTCTACTTTTTATGCATACTTAGCAATATATTTCAAGACAACATATCAAGAGAGCACTGGTTAACAATCAACATTTGCATGCCACATTGTTAGACGGTCAATGTTATATACATTGAGCCTACCATTATTTCTTGTCGGCTCATATTTTTTTCTTCCTTGATCATCTATGAACAATCTTGATTCATCACAAAGTTCCCATGGAGCATTGTACTAACATGTGTGAATATTTCCCTTTTCGTGCAAACAAGAATCTACACTACAATTTGTGTGCCTTTGGACACAATTTAACAATTCTTCATAATCATTATGAGGCTTGCAAGAGAAAATATGATCAGTATTCAATAGGAAAGGGTCATCATTGAGGGTCTGTGGAACCATTATGTTGTGAAAATGTATGTCACGTGGACTCCATGCAATTACATACTTGTCAAAGAATCTCTTTGCAAGTTATACATCAGAAGCATTTAACCAATCAAGTCTTTCCATTTCAGGAGCACCTTGCAACCATATGAAACCATGGATATGCGTTGAACCTCTATGACTCATATATGAAGAAAATGAATATATAATTACTATAAACAATATAAGTAGAATGTAAATAAACAATTGACAAAGTATAGAAAATAAATTTAGCAACCCAAACCTGTACCAGAAGTCTTTAGCTTTAAGATATTTTTGGATAACTTCCTCTCGAAATATATTAAATATATGGTGCATAAATGTGGCAAAAATACGAGGGTATTGGATAACATTCTCAATTTTCATACGATGCTCATTTAAGAAACGAGAATGTGAATGTATTGGCATGAGGTTATGCAATTGTCGACACTTTGTGTTAGCGACACTCAAAGTAAAAAATAAAGATTGACATCCCAACTGAGTAATCATGTTAGTCAATCCCAACACTTATTCCAGTATGCCCTTGTACCTCTTAGAGAAGAACCAAACAACATAAGATGCTCAACCAACCTATTATCTAGTAAATCCAAAAGTTGGTGACACAACTCTTCAATTTTTATAGGTGAGTTATCATGTAAATGTTTCGTTACAAAAACTACAGTAGTTGCTTGGCTCGGATGATGCATTATTGTGTTCAATAGGTAATCTTGAAAGCAAGGATGGCTTCCAAATCTTTGATCATATTATTTAATAAGATGCAATGCATACTCATGAAGTTCAACACTACAAATGTGTGGTTGCAACCACTCAGAATCACCAATGGGGAAAAATGTGGGGAATTCCATATCTAATAACCCCTCTGTATTATATTCATTCACTGGAGAGTTTCAAATATTGGGCTAGTGCATTTCTTGAATAAGTGAAGAATCAACATTATCAAGAAATGCTTTAATTTCTTCCACTTCTCTCCATTTATTTGGTAGGGAAGCAACAAAATAAGTATGAGAGGGAAAACACTCAATAGGAAACCCTACATTATTAGTTGTATTGATCTCAAATTATTCAATATCATAATCAACAAATTTAAGCCTGGAGGAGACATATGTTGATCTTTAGGGAAGAGTATTTATTGAATCATAGTCAATTAGAACATCTTAATAATATTGACCATGCTGGATTTTGAAAAGAAATGCAGCCATCACTGGAGATAGTTTGACATAACATTCATAATATTTACAGTGAGTGACATGGCTCCTCACAATTATAAAGCCAAGATATTCAACATGTCGGGGAAGACTTTGTACAATTGTGGAAATATCTTGAGGAAAGCTAATTGTGTGGCCACTATACTTATATTGCCCACCTCGAGCATTTGTCACATGCAAAATAGGATTCACATATGCTATTATAATTTCTTCAAATTCAGTAAGAACTATTAAAATATGAGGTTGCTCACTAGGATCCATGTTATTGTATCGATGAAAATGATGGGCACCTTTTCATTCTTACATTGTCTGGGAATGGGTCCATTAGAATCTCTCAAAACCTAGATTCCAGGATATAATTCTTCGCAAATATGGCACACTTGGACAACTAACAGGATATCTATCTTTGCTCGAAATATTTTATGCACTACAATCATATTTTCATCAAAATGAATATGATATCTATGAGTCGGACCATGTTCAAAACTATTTGGAAGATTAAAGTTTCTTCTTAACTGTACTTCATCTTCAACAACATGAGATTCCCTTCCCAAATTTGGAACATGTGGAATGGATCTATGACAGGGTCTTTCCAAATTTATTGTTTGCATTTCTCGAACCTGTGAGGATGAAATGGTGTATTTTTCATAAAAGATTTTAAAATTCAATGTCAAACTAATTATAAATGAAAAATAAAAAAAGAATGAAATACATTCAATATTTACATTTGTTTGGTGATGTGCATGAAGGCTATGAGATGGTTTCTCTCTACTTCTAACATCAGTGGATGAAACATTTGGGGAGTTAGTTTTTATGGATCTATTCAAATGAGTTGTTTTTCATTTCAAGAAAATAAAATACATTATAAAACTAAATGTCCAACCAATAAATATTAAAAATTGGAAAACAAATAAAATACATTGACTATTTACATTAGTTTGACAATTTGATGTTTTGGGTTCCATTTCTCCAACTTGATCAGACAAAATTGTGTTTTTTCCATGAAAGGTTATAAAATACAATGTACAACTAACTATAAATGAAAAAATGAGAAAAATAGCAAATGCATTCAAAATTTACATTTATTTGGCAATATGGATAAACACTATGAGATGGCTCGTCCTCATTTCTAACATCAGTAGATGGAACATCTATGAAGTTAATTTGTATGCCACTATTGAAATGAGTTGTGTCATGTTCAAAGAAAAAAAATATGCAATAAAATTCAATGTTCAACCAATTAAAAATTCAAAAAATGGAAAACAAATCAAATATGTTGAACATTAAATTAGTTTTCCAATTTGGTCATCCAGGAGAATGTAGAGGAAGGTTATGACATGCTTCATCTTCACTTCTGAGATTAGTAGATGGAACACTTGGGGAGTTAATTTCTACACCTCTATTAAAACGAGTTGTATCCTATTCCAAGAGAAGAAAATACCTTATCAGTTAAGTAAAAAAAAATTGTAAATAGAGGAATCTAATAGAGAAATCACTATTGCAGCCAAAATCAAAATATCATTGTGTTACCTTCATTGTTCCACAGGAAATGCTATCAGGGATGACTGATTCTCTTGGCAAGACAACATTACTTTGAGAAGGTGGATTGGAAGGTCAGATGTTTCGAGCAACTGGCTCTAGATTATCAAATAAATTTCCAATTAAACTATCATCCAAACCATCACATACAATGTCATCATTACCACCAGCCTGGACGTTTTGCAACCTTTGGCCTTCCTCGAAACATCGAATTGTAGACACAGAAGGGTTAGGGTGAGAATTTTCATCCACATTATCAATATGATGTTCTTCCTGATTGCAAGATGTTTCCCCAATATTATGAACATTTTCAGGAGAGCATCGAACAACAAAATTATGCTAACGAGGAGCATATTCTGATAATGAAATATCAATGAGAAATGTTATTTCCGTGATATCATCCTTAGTACGATACTTATGAGGAATTAGAAGATTATTTTGAATATTGGTTTCACTCGTTCTTCTATGATATGTATCTCTCCTACACTCATTAATTACTTCCTATTTTAACGATACCATAAACGATGACTTCCATTAGGCCTATCATGCAATGCTAGTGGCAGATTCTGTTTTCTTGTATGCTTTCCTGTGCCTTAAGATGACATGTCTACAATGAATAATAACATATTTATTATGGAACCATAAACATGGAACATAACATATATCTAATATAGAAAAACATGGAGGAATGAAAAAGGCACATGTATGGTATTTTTCCAACCATATAAACTTATCAAAATTTATAATTATTTTTTCAAATGGCTATAGATAAATATGGTTTTTTCTGAATGACTAAAACACAAAAGGCTAAATTTTCCTGTTTCATATTAGAATCATATTGGGAAACCCATATAATTGTAACATAATACTATAAGAATTATATGACCTGGAAGTATATCTAAATATTTGCAACTATATACTATCAAAATATAAATGTAAATATTAAAATGTACATAAAGATATAACATTTTTTGAGAATCAATGAGAAAAAACTAATAGAAATAACATGTATACCATAACTCATACTAATTTTAATTATACAAACAAATAAAATTACATAGCATCCAAACACATTTACATGTAATTAAGTAAAGCTAAGGGGATACAATATGAAATATTTTCTAGAAAATTGCAGTGAGGTTATATATACAACATCCCATACATACACATATTCCTAAACTCTCAGTGGGATCCATATAAATATCCATACAATTGTAATTTTAAACTATTAACATGTAGACCCAAAGTATGTAAAGTAAAAAAAATGGAAATATTTCCCACAACCATAGAGAGTATATAAAATGAAAGTATTCATAAGAACTCCTAATAGGAATAATAACCTAAGAATCCATATCCATATTTAATGGTGGAATCTTATCAACAGAATCCATACAAGGAGCAATTGCAAAAACATTTCTAGACTCAATCAAATCATTCCAATCCTGCAGCTTTGGCTACCAAAACACATACATTTATTTATTAGTTGAATTATCGATATCTATTGGAAAATAGAGGTCAACCATCGTGTCATATAATAGGAAAGAAACTTCACTGCAGTTGCACATAATAACCACACCATGGACTGTTCGAAATGGAAGATAACCAGGACATTTTCCATTTATATTTGTAGACATTTCTTCCAACAACTTTCATCTGAAGCCCCAATCATCTTAAAACTAGTCAATTCTTCATTTAATGTGTGATTGACCTAATTGGAAATTATTTAGTTCTTCAATTGACCATACAGAAGTGGAGCCATCATTGAAAAGGCATGCCAACTAATTCCTATATATTCTAATGACATACACCATATATTAGTTATTGGAATAAATGGAAGACCCCATTCATTTTTTATTACATCAAACTAGTATATTATATACTCATATCGAGGATAATCTTTAGACTCCTTTTCCAGATAGAGCCAAAACAATTTATTTTTATAAAACACTCCATTCTTAGGGGCTGAAGTGCCACCAAATGGAAGGTCAACCCTTCACCAAACCCTATCAAGACTACTGTAAATATAAAATTTAGATTGCATTCTATCACATATATGTTTTAGAACAACCTAGTCATATTTTTTGTTGCTTGCATTTTCTAACAATGAAAAGAATCCCGAGTCTCCAATTCGTATTGACCTTATACTTTTAAAGGCCTTTGTAAATGGATTCATTACAAAATAGTTGTGTGAATGGGAGCATTATATTGGTAAGGATAAAAATACCATTGGTCCAACAGTAGATGCTACTCTATATCTTGAATCTGTGAATCAGAATTGAAAATGAGATATTTGCACATTATGACGAAGGTATTCAACAAGAAAATAATTGTCTTCATTATTGAGGAAAGGAACCATAAATCTAAATTAGTTTATAGAGACATGCTTGTAATGAAATAAGAAAAAAGGGTTTTGTAAAACATTCTTCCATTTCTTACAAACAATGTTAATCTTTATCACAGCCGATAAAGGGATCAGAGCAAGAAAATTTCAAGAATTTCAATTGGAAGACAACTCCAAAAAGCTCGATCCATGATCAAACAATGAAATCACCTAACATAAAAAAAACAAATGTGATATCAACAAAACCATTTTCAATTAATGTTGAATAAAATTAAAAGTAACACACATACATAATTTTGCATCTACACATACAATAAACTTCACATATACATATTGTATAAAATCAGATGAGCGATAAGAACAATATTACAATACTCAACAAAAATTCACAATTTTATAAACCTAATGTTTACAATCCGGTATTATTAATGTTAATAAACCTATATTAATGTTTATATTTAATATTGATGTTAATGTTTATATTAATATTTTTTAAATACTAATATCAATTTTCATTTTCAAAATAAATATTAAATCAATTTTTTAATGTTAAAAATTTCAATATTATAAACCTCATGTTAGAAAATAACCCAATTCTATATGAACCAAATGATATAAAAATGCCAAATATTTTAATCATAATCTTATTGAACATAAATAAACCTAAATTTATCAAGTCTAATGTTTAATACAAATATTTATATTGATGTTTAATGGTAATGTTGACACTAATGTATAGATGCAAAATGTATTTTCCTATGAATTTCTACGTTTAATATTAATATCCATAATAATAATAATTAACATTAACATTAATAGAGATATTGATGTTTAAGTTATGATGTTTCATATTAATATTAAAGATTAATATCGATATTAATTAATAGACATATTAAAAGATGAAATAATAATAATAATAATAAGTTGATAAAGTCTTTCAAATTAATCACATTATAAATTGTTAGTTGACGTTTGGAGTCATCTAATGTGGTTTATCCTCAGGACAAAGGTGAAAAAATTAGTCAATCAGAATGTTTAAATAGCAATAATAATAAATAATAATGATATCCATATTAATATTAATAATTTTTAGGTCAATTTTAAATATTTAATATTAATATATTATATTAATATTATTATATATATTAAATTAATAATTTCTACACCAATTTTGAATATTTATGTTTATCAATGTCTATTAATATTAATAATAAGCATAAAAATATTGAACTTTCTATAGAATTGACATCAATAAAATAAAGAATTGAATCCACAAATAATTTTAAATATATAAAGTAAAATATAAATCTATTACATAAAATAGATTTTAGTTAAATGTATTTATTACCTAAAATATATTTTACATAAATTTATTACATAAAACAAATCGCACTGGATTTTATACTGAAAAAAAATCTATCACATAATATAGATTGTATATTATATTTATCTCTATATGGAAAGAGATTTTTAGAAATCAACCTCTTGGATTAATATTATAATTCCAATCTTGAATTGCTCGAAGAGTTGTATTTATCTCTATATGGAAGAAGATTCTTTAAAATCAACCACTTGGATGAATATTATAATCTTAATCTTGAATTACATATATTTTGTATTTGATGATTGTACCTTTATAAGAATAAGAGTTGCTTTCAAGGATATACTATACATTTTCATCTATTTACCATCCATTTGTTGGTTCTATGCTTTTCTTTTGTTCTAATTCTTGGATTTTTTTTGGATGTGTTATTGTTAATACTGCTATGGTATAGAAATCCTATTCTTTTAAAGGATGAAAAATACATGTTTCATACTATAAATTATATGGGTTTAAGAACATTTTTTTTCAAGAAGATTATAGGTTTAAACGGAAGGAGGAGTATGATCTGTACAATTATATGAATTAAATAGTCAAATCAATGTAAAGCTAGGGTATTTTCTTTCATAAACAAATGGACCTATTTTATGTCTTTTTCTAAATAAATTATTGTATCTATTATTATAAACTTGATCTATTATTTTATGTTGAACTTATACCGGTTGCAAATTTATGAAATATTATAGAATCTATTACATTGATTTAATATTGTATAAATCTATAACATTTATTTTATATTGAATGAATCTATAACATTGATTTCAGTATGCATAAATTTATTACTATGCAATAGATTTATATTGAACAAATATATTAATATGCATGCCTATTTATTTAGTGTCTATTTGTTGGTTTTATGATTTTCTTTTGTTCTAATTTTTGGATTGTTCTAATTTTTAGAGTATATAAAATAAATCTATCGCATAAAATATATTTTACATAAATATATTACATAAAATATACCACATTGGTAATTTCATAAAATAAATCTATTACATAATAAATATAATATAAAATATAGTAAATCCAATATAAACCTAATGCATTCACTACATAAAATATTACTATGCAATAGATTTATATTTAATAAATCTATTAATATGCGTCCTTATTTATTTACCGTCTATTTTGTTAGTTTTATGCTTTTCTTTTGTTCTAATTCTTGGATTACATAAAATATATCTATTAACTTGATCTATTTATTTATTTATTTATTTTACGTCTATTGCAAATTTCTAGAAAATTCTAGAATCTACTACACTGATTTAATGTTGAATAAATCTATTAATTTTTTTTTCTAGGTAATGCTGGTCTATTCAATTAAAAAAGTAAAATTACATGGAGGCTCCGGCCTCTGCGGTGCAGAACAAAGTTATCTTTGTATGTATCTTAGAATACAAAAAACAAGACTGCCCACCGAGGGGAATCCAATCCGAGTGTATCCAATAAATAAAGCCAGTTCATAAACAAAAAGAGTATAAACCCAGTCAGATTCCAGTTAGCATGAAATGGGTAAAACCTAGTTGTGATCCAGTCCAAATGAGACATATAGTCAAAACAGAGAAAAACATGATTTAGTCCATCGATGCCCACCTGTCATTCTCAGCAGTCCAACGGAGCCCCCTAGTCGTCAGGTGGCTGCTCTTCCACTCTTCGGCAGCCGTGGTCCGCCCAATCCACCGGTTCGTCCACAACGCAACAGCCGTAATCTTCCTCCTCCGCCACCGCAACAGACATGCCACCTTGGCTACCTCCTTCCTTTTGCGTGTCTCCCCTGCATTCATCTCCTACATGCTTGCCACTAGCCATATCCTCGTCATGTAGGGTGTTGTCGTATCTTTCTCTGCATCTGAATGAAACAATTTTCTTTTCTATGTTTACTCCAGCCCCTGTATCACTCGACTTCTCAGCCTTCTCCTGCCTGCTTAGCGTCCCTTTCTCTAGTTCTGGTTCTTGTGTTCAGGCAATTTGCACCTCCTGCTGATTCAATTCCTCACTGAAAGCCATAGTTATGGTGGCGAGGATGGCTGGTTGATTCATCATGCTCTGAAAGTGAAACTGGGTAGTGTGGTAAGAGGGGTGAGGGAGATCAGGAGGGCCAGTTGTTTGAGTGGCATCATTCACTCTATGGGCACCATGAATCTGTGCTCGGCCTCTTCCACTACGAGTACGCGGGTAGTTGTCAAAGAGATGACCTCTGAATTGGCCAAAAGAGGGGAAGGAGACAGGGGCTTCTGAATCAGGGGTGGGCTGTGTGGCTGGGCAAGTGCTACAGCCTCAACTACTTCCGTGTCTGCTACGCATTCTATGCCTAATCCGTGTCATTGCATGACCAGCAGGATGGCTATTGGAGTTTTGAGCAGGGATAACAGAGTTATGACCATAATTAGAAGCATATAGGGTATCGTTCGCTCTGGGGTTTATGGTGTTGATTGGGCTAGAGGCAGAGGAATTTTGGGTAAAATTCAAAGCACAGTGGGTGGAATGGGTGAAGTGGTGTCCATTGCCCAAATCCACACAGCATAGAGGCCAGCAGCATCGCCCTGTAACAGTGCGTGTGTTCGGCTCCTCTACTTGTGGGGGCAGGAGCAATCAAGTGGGGAGAGGGATAATGAATTGTTGCTGATATTCGCCATGGCCTTAAGCCTGCTATGGTTGCCTCGACCAGTGCACCAACTTAATGGTGCTGGCCTGTAACTTGTATTTTGCCATAATTTGGCATGAAGGAGGACGCGAGTGGCCATGTGGCACTATCGTCAGTCATTCTCCTGTCTTATCAGTATTGAATTCCCATTAATCACCTGCATCCAGGTGCATTCTCTCTCTTTGAACCAGTTCCTTGAGTTCCTGTAAATGGCAGTCATAGATAATAATATTGCATGAGCCTGTGTGCAACGTCTGATCACAATCCACCCCCAAATTTGATAGGAAATCTGCCACTTTATTTCCTTCTCTTCTAATGTGTTTGAAGGTGATCACTCTATTGTTGTTGAGCCAGTGTTCTATGAGCTCTAACCTTTCTTCCTGTCGCCAGCTGCTGACCACTTTGTTTGCAGGGGTCTCCTGCAGAATCTATTTGGCCATATTGATTAGAATCTAAGAATCAACTTCGATTACTAAGGGAAATAATTTTTTTTGTTGGGCTAGAAGGAGTCCTTGCCATAGCCCTTCTAGCTCCACTAAATTGTTCGTATCCCATCCAATTGATCCCATAAAGATTACAAGAGGTTTGCTATTGTGATCCCAAAATATTCCTCCATACCGTGCTTTGCATGGGTTGCCTTTGGATGCTCCATCAAAGTTCAATTGAATCATATTAAGTGGCAAAGGAGTCCAATTGCTTGGGGAGCTATGATGGAAAGAGGGACTAGTGCTTTTGACCTGTGCCTGATTCATCCTCAAGTTCCAATTTGTCCATATATTCTGTTCCTATTGCTAGGTAGGAAAATCCTCTTCAATCCAAGTTTGGAGTGTTAAAGTTTCTTGAAGATTATTGCAGAAACTGCTCCACAGAACTTCTAAGGTTGTACATTGATCTTTGAAGATGCGACGGTTCCTTTATTTCCATATAGACCACATGAGAAGGCCTGGAATAATTTTCCACAAAAACTTGAGCAGTTTGCTTTGAAATGGGTTGATTGCCCATTTGCGGATGGTATTGGTAATGTCTTCTTTATCTCTTCCTTCTTTTTGGCATCTAAAAGTCACTTTTTCCAAGAGTTTGTTTGCCAATTCACAGTTATGCAGGAGGTGTTGAATAGTTTCTTCCTGATGTTTGCAATTGGGACATATGGAGGGACCATGGAAACTCTTTTTTCTTAGATTATCCCATGTGAGTATTTTTTTTTGAAAACTAGCCATAGAAAAGTGGATACCTTGGGCCAAATGTTGGGGGACCAAACATTATCCCATAGAGGATCTTTCACTGTTTGGTTTCCAATGAGGATTTTGTATGCTTCCTGAGTGGTATAGGTGCCTCTAGCATTATATCCCCATCGTATTTTATCCTTCTTTTCAGAGAAGCGAATTTTCTTGTTGTTGAGCTCTTTATATAAGTCCTTATGTGTAGTAGGATTCCCTTACCTGATAATTTGTGGTGAGCTCATCCATTGTCTGTAGTCCTTAATGAGGGTGGGTTTCCAATGTTGGCTAACTGTTTCCATCTGATGCGCTACCCAGTCTAGTGCTTGATCAGGTTTTTAATCAAGTCCCTTAATTTTGATATTTGCTGCCATGAGTCATCCCAGAATCGTGCATTATTGCCATTCCTTATTTCCCATAAGCTGTGCTATTGGATAAGAGCTTTAGGTTGAGTGGCCGAGTTCCAGATTAGAGTTCTTTTGTCTTCACCTGTGATCCTTATTAATTCATATGTTGGGCAGTTGTTTGCATATTTGGCAATCCAGAGGATTGCCCAGGGTGTATGTAGTGCTGAAATCCATTTCCACCATAATTTTGCGTCGATTACTACATTGCTGTGTTGAGGATCTCTAAGACCAGTCCCCCCTGATGTTTTTGGAAGGCATACAGTTGACCAATTGACCAATTCCCATTTTCTATTCTGGCTCGTGGAACCCCATAAGAAGTTTCGTTGTATGTTTTTTATTTTTTTAAGCACCCATTTTGGTGCTGCCGAGACAAAGAAGAAATACAATGACATTGACTGTAACACGGCTTTGATTAAAACTAGACGACAAGCCATGTTGAGTGCTCTGTAGGTCCATGAAGATAGATGAGTTTCAAATTTTTCTAGAAGCAATTTCCATGAGGAGTGCTTTAAAGCAGAGTCACTCAAGGGGGCACCCAGATATTTAGAAGGGAGAGAGGTGATGAAGAATCCAAAAATGCGTGCTATAGAGGATTTAGCGATTGGGGGGGGGGGGGTATGAAAGAAAAAAATATGGGATTTAACATTATTAATGTTTGCTCCAGAAGCATCAGAGAACTCATTCAGAAGGGATTTGAATCTTAGGGCTTCCTAAACCGAGGGATGACCGAACAACATATTGTCATCTACAAATTGTTGATAAGTAAAAGCAGGGGTATTGGGGAAGGAAATTCCTCTAAGTTGCTGTGAAGGTAAATCATTTTTGATACTTCTGCCTAGCCCTTCCGCCATTAGGACAAAAATAAAAGGGGAGAGAGGATCCCCTTGACGGATACCTCTGGATGGTGGAAAGGGGTTGGTAGGAACACCAATGATGAAAATGGAAAACATAGGAGAGGTTATCATACTCATTACCCATCTAATCCAAGGAGGAGAGAAGCCAAAAGCTTGCAGCATCCTTTGGATATAAGTCCAACTTAACTTATCAAAAGCTTTTGAAAGGTCAATTTTTAGGAACATACCTTCTTTTTTAAGATGTTTGAAGGAGTGAATGATCTCATGGGTGAGAATGATACCATCTGAGAATTGCCTTCCTTCCACATAGCCCGATTGCTCTGGTGAGATTAGCATAGGTAACAATGGTTTCAGGCGAGAAGCTATGACTTTAGAAATGATTTTGTAGATGACATTGCATAGAGCTATAGTTCTGAATTTGTCTGGTGTGAGAGATTTCTCTTCTTTAGGTATGATAGCAATGAAAGTAGCATTCATTCCTGGAAGCATCCATCAAAGAGTACGTGACTCTTCAACTACTTGCCATATCTCTTCTTTAATGAGGTCCCAGAAGTGATGAAAAAAATTGGAGGTGAAACCATCTAGACCATGTGCTTTTCCTTCCTTAAGCTATTGCATTGTTGTTTCAACTTCCTGTAGGAAAATCAGGCTTAGGAGAAGCTGATTATGTTCTTCTGTTATAATTCTTGGGATGTTTTGAATGATATTCTCTATAGCTATCTGTCAGTCGATTTGTGGTTCTTGATGAACTGTTTTGAAGTGACCAAGTAGCTCTTGTTCAATATCCTTATGGTTTTCTATTCGCTCTCCTTGCTGATTCTAAATGCGAGTGATATTGTTGTGCATCCTTCTCTGTATGGTAGTGTGATGGAAAAACTTGGTATTCCTTTCTTCCTCCCTAAGCCATCTGACTCTAGATTTTTGTCTCCAAAGTATTTTCTCTTGCTTTTCTCGTTCTACTATCTAATTCTAAAGGTGTTTTTCTTGCTCTAAGAGGGATTCCGTGCTTCCTTCTGTGATGATTATCTGTTGGATGCATTGCATTTCTTGAGCTAAAGCATGTTGTGCCTGAAAAATATTTCCAAAAGTTTGTTGGTTCCATTGCTTAATGTTCTTTTTGAGGAATTTGAGTTTTTGTTGGAATTTAAACATTTTTGATCCCTCTGGAATACTGAAGCTTTTCCATACTGATTGGACAAGATTGTTGAAGTCAGGATGCAATAGCCAGAAGGCTTCAAATCAAAATGGTCTCCGAGTGATGTTCCATGGTATTTGCCATTGAAGCAAGATTGGCCAGTGATCTGACCCATCAAGTGGTAGTATTGAGGCAGAAAGATCTCCTCCAAGATGTATTTCATTGTCTGAAAGTAGAAATCTATCAAGTCGGGAAGCGATTTGCTAGGTTTCAGTACTTCTATTATTCCATGTGTGAATGCCATTATTGAAAGGCATGTCGATGAGCCAGTTGCTTTGAATGAAATTCTTCATATGTGTACTGTCACTGTCCAGTTTGCTTCTGCCTCCTCATTTTTCTTCCAAATTGGTAATCATATTAAAATCACCTCCAGTTATCCACAGCGGATGTGTTCTAGTGGAGTTGAGCAATGTTAGAGTATTTAGTACTGCTAACTTATTTTCTGCGTCCTGGGGGAAGTAAACATTAGTGAGGTGACCTTGTATGTTTGTTCCTAAAATATGGAAGTCGACTTGAATAAAATGATGTCTTGCATGGATGTTTGTGAGCATGATGGCTTGTTCATCCCATGCTATTGCTAGCCCTCCCGAGGCTCCTAGAGCGTCCACTGCTATTCTTTGACTTAGTGGCCAAGCTTTGGCGATAGTTTGGCCAAGTGTGATAGTGTTACATTTTGTTTCCTGCATGAATAAGATTTGAGGTTTCTCCTGCTATATCAAGTTTTTTATCATCCTGTATTTCCCTGAGCTATTTAGCCCTCTTATATTCCATGATGTGAGCTTCATAGTTCATTTTTGGGGATGAGACTATAGTACTTTGTAAGCTTGGAATATCTTCCTGATTCCACTAGAATTTCTCCGATATGGATGGTTCTTTATAAGTATGTCTTTCTTCCCCTTTTTTTGGTGTCTTTTGGTATACTTTTCCCATCCCAATGACTTCCTAGTTGGATTCTAAGAGATCTTTGCTGATGTGCTCTAGAGAGAATGACTTCCAAGCTTTGCAGCTGTCTTTCTGGGATTTTTTCAAATTCCTTTTTCCTGCAAGCTTGTTCTAGTCCAAAAATGTCCATATATCCCAGATCTATGCTTTTAGGTTCTTCCTCCATCAGATTAGGTTTACTATTTTCTATTAATATGTCCATTGAAGCGTTGGGTGGTTGATGAAGGATTTCGATATCCATGCCATGTGGATTCCAGATCGATGTCTTACTGTGAGGGGAAGAGATGGTCTCCTTTGAGTGCAAGGACTTTTGGTTATACTCTGAACCAGTGGGAATGACCTTGGAGTTGGACTTGACAGAGTCGGTGGAGGGTAGAGGGGGTTCAGGGTCTATTGATGCAGGATGGGCTAAGATGTCAAAGCTGTTGCTGGTAGATGGCATGGATGGGTTGACTGGAGGAGTTTTGGATTAAGATGCAGGTTTTTTATGATTTTTTTTCCAATGGTTTACCCTGGTGAAGCCCTTAGAGTCAGGTTTCTATGTGGAGGTACAGAATGTAGGTTTCACATTTAGCGGGCAGTCTCGAAAGAGATCGCCAAGGGCATGACATTTTCTACACCTGAAAGGAACATGTTCATAATCTATTGCTTGAACCCACTCAAAATCATCATGAAATAGACTTACCGTATCCGGTAGAGCATTGCTCAAAGCATGTAGACGCAGATTCGGGCATAGGAAGTGTACTTTTGAGCTTTGTCTCTTCTTTCATTTTGATAAACTCCCCTAACCAATTTCCTATGTCTTTCAGAGAATCTTCATCCCAATATTCTAGCAGGAGGGAGTATAGAAGAATCCAGACTGGTGCCCAGCTTAGATTCTCTTTGTCAGGGTTAAATCTCTCAATCCATTCTTTCAAATATAGACCTGCAACATTGAAGAAATAGGGTCCTCCATCGATTACCCTGTTTCTGTCTTCTACACAGTTAAAAACCATCGTGAAAAAACCTTTTGGTCCCAGTTGCAGTGTAATGTGCCCTACAAGGCCCTCTCTGTGGGCCACAGGCCAATAAATTTCCCTATTAATGCATGATCCTTCATGTATTGGATTTGAGCATTGATTCTTTGACTGGGAAGTTCAATCTTTGGCCTTACTACTGTGATATGTTTGCAGGTAGACGATGTTGTTGTAGGACCTCCATTAGTTTCTACGTTAGCCGCCTATGTGTTCTAGTTCATTTCCGCTTCTTCCTGTGCCTTTTTTTTCTATTTGATTGTTCTGATTTGCCTGCTCTATCCGATTGTTCTGCTATTCCCCATCTGTTGTTCCATCATTCATTGACTGATTTAGAGGTTCTGTCTGATCATTGGGGGGGGGCATGGGTTCCACCCGCGAGCGGAAATCCATATCGAGAGCTCTAGTTGGTGTTCTTATGAAGATGTCAGTGCTTGTAGTTCTATTGTTAAAGGGGCATAGAGGTCAGAACAAGTTTTTTGTTTCAGTGTCTGACACAAACCCTAAATTGCCATTGCTGAGGCTTCCGTCGTCTACTCCAATTCTCACCTTAATAAATCTATTAATTTAATTAAATATATCTATTAAATTTAAATTTAAATGTATTAATTGAATAAATCTGTTAAAACAAGTACTTCCAAACATGACAATCGAACCCAATTAGTATTGAGTTCAAAGTGTTTATGGGCATATTGAAAGGAAAAACATTAAATCTATTAATTGAATCCTAAATCAAAGGCAGTTTTTGAAGAACTTTGTTGGGTTATATTTTTTTGCTTTTCTGTTTTTTTTCCTTCCGGGTTTTACCCAAATTTTTGAGGGCAAACTCAAGTCATTCTGATGTAGTCAATGAAGATTTTTTCTTGGGTTTTTTCTTTGTTATTTTGAAGCTAAAAGGGTTTCGATGGAAAGGGTTTCAATACTACGATCTTTGTTGGCAATCTCTACTACTTCTGTAGGGGCGTTATTACTTTTATATGTGTATGAGGTGCACTGATCTAATCTTTTTCTGATCCTCCCACTTGTTTGATGTTTACCTCCACTCCTCCACTATTTTGTCTTTCGTCACTGATATTTTCCTGATTTTTGAAGTCACACCCTCTCACTTGAGGTTCCATTTGTGTCCTTTATTATTCTAGTGGTTGACTAGACATTGACAATCTCCCCTCCTCCCTCCCCCTAGCCATGTTTCACATCCTCACATCTGAGGTATTTCACATTGTGATCATTTTTCTCATTTCCTTATACATACTATATTGCATCATCTCTGACCAATTGAGCTTATTTAGAAGGATACAACATGCCTCTGTGGGTCGACATCCTTAAAATTACATACCTCACTACGAACTGAGAACATGGTTCCTGTATAGAGACCACAAATTACTTCACACTCTAGTGAAGTTGGATTGATACTTTTATTATCTCCAGACCCTACAAAAACTTTGGTGCCTGATGTTGCAACAAGTGATGGGCGTACTTGGGATGTTGCTGCGCGGGATGATATCTCCATCAATTTTCTAATTTTTGGTTGGGACTATCCATGGTTAGCACTGAAACTAGTGGCTAGGGTGGTGCAATTTTTCTGGCGGCAATACTATATTTTTGTGCATATTCCATCCCCGTCACATAACAATCAAAATTTATGATCGTTTCAAATTTTCTGATGGTTGTGTTCACACGGTCGAGGCGGGCATATTTTCGATGCAACGTCATTTTGGATTATTTCTCTGCACTCTGTAGTCATCTCATTCCAATTATCAGACATCCTTTATGAGCAGGGGTTCATATTTTTGGATGTTTATATCTATTTTTATTAAATTACCAAATTGGGATGTGAAGTGGTGACGGGGTGGTTGGTGCAGTATATGTTGCGGTTCCTAGGTGCTCCATAACTTGGGTCGTGATGGGAACTGTATCTGTCGTATCTGCTCTTGATTATTTTTTTAATTACTAATGATATGTAGCTTCTCCCTTTTGTCCTTCCTGGCATCAACTCAACTTTATTACACCTAACCTTGCCACCTAGTTTTTCCTACCTACTCTAACCTTACGTGCTGGATTGGCCACGTGACATCCACGTATTTCCTATCGAGGTCTATGGACCCACCATACCTTTTCAAATCTGACACCTCAGAACATGAGGCGTACATCTGTGCCATCTTGATGGCTGAGGAAGCATGCCCTGTTGGCTGAAAAATGGCCCCACAACCTATTCCATGCCATGCACACTGGGATGAGGGGGGACATGAGAATTACAATTTGATGGGGTTACATATTAATGCCACAAGACACAGGGGGGACTAAACAAGTGTTGCACATGCAAATCCTCCATTGTTTACCTAGCAACATGCCAACTCTCATGGGCCTAAGACCAAATGAAGACATTAGGTGGTTGCGACATCTCCATAGATGCAATTATTAAGTTTTGGTTACAATGTGCTCCTGGACTGGGTGATCAGCATTTAGAAATGTGCCTTGGTTGCTCGCTAATACTTCGCCGACATACAGGAGGAGGAGATGAGGAACTGGGTGATGACTAAGTGGAAATCTCTCCTCATCTACATGCCTACAGTGAGTCGTCTCATGAATTCCTGGTACAATTTTCACTTTTTACATCAAGAGGATATGGAGAAAATATTGAAGTCGCCATGGGTGCACTGGCATGGGATTTTATCAATTCATCCATGGTATATTGGATTTAACCCACGCAGGGATATTCTCCATAACAAGTTGATCTGGGTTAAAATTTCTGGTCTTCCCATCAAATTATGGATGAGAAGGGTTTTTACTGACATTGGAAACGTTATTGGAAAATTCATCTATCAAAACCCAAAGTGTTTGGGGGCCAGAGAAAAATGGGTTGCCTGGATCTTACCTGAGAGGGGTTTCTCCGAGGGACTCCCTGAGCACATTGATTTGGTTTGGAACAATATCCACATTTATCAGAGGATGGATTTCTAGTGCATTCCCTTCCACTCTCTAATTTTCCACCACACTGGACATCTCATGGCACAATGACCTCGAAAACATTGGAGGAAGAAGGCTATGTCTGATGTGGCTCAGACCTAGATGGACGATGCACAGATGGAGGTTCTGCTACATGGTGGTTGGAACGAGGGTACCAGCTTGTCCAAAGGAAAACCACGACAACAAATTTTAGGTACCCCTCATTTCAAACTCCCTACTTCTTCTGGTATGAGATCCTTGGATTACCCATTGTTTACCTCTGCATTCTCTAGGTCGTCCTTCCCTCACACGACCCCTTTGAATTCCACTAACTTAGACTCTATACTTTCGGCTAAATCCCCTCTGTTACTAGAATAACCACCTATCCCCCCGATTTTTTCCCCGCACCTCATGCTGGCATTTCTACCACAACTGTCCCTGGCACCTATATGGGCCACTGAACATTCGACATCCCCTCCACGCCCCACTATTCTAGCATTGCCTGATAATCCTCTACTCCCTAGAAACTCGACTTTCTGTGAATGACCAGTCCCCCAGGTCACCTATACCCTCCTACATATAATTCCTACTTTCCAACCTGACCCTTGACCTAAAATCATTAACTATCCATCGGCAGCACCCTCAGACTTCTCTGAAGATTAGCCCCAATTCATTTCTTAACATCACAATGAGATGCGGGGATAAAGAAGACAACAAACATTTTTGTGGGAGGCCCAAGATAATGCCATTTTCTTTTCTAATTCTTCCTCCCTCATCGCCATCTCTATTAGGTCCAGCTTTGAACCTAAGGCCCTTAGACAAATGTAGCCCGAGCTCTAGACAACATGATTGTATGCCTTTCCCTCAACATGCAGGGTCTAAGGGACTCGCATAAATACCTTTCCCTCCGAGACTTTTTGTTTCTGTTGATCCACACATTATTCTATTACAACAATCCATGACTAATGCTCAGAAAGTTTTAGAGTATTTTAGGAAAATGCTACATGAATAGAATATGGTGGTTGTTGACTCTCTTGATCTCTCAGGGGGACTGGCGGCATTATCGAATCTGAGATGGGTGAAGTTCAAGGCATATGATCTGTATTGGGATTGAGCTACATTTTGGGACAGACTAGACGATGGTGATATGTTAGGAAACCAGCTCATAAAAAGATAGAAACGATAGATCAACGCCTTTGAATTCAGCCTCTTTGAGGGGGAAACATCCTTTACATTACACAAATGAACAATTCTTGGATGATACAAATGACTAAACCTCCCTTCTATATATAGGAGTCTAAGGGGTCACAATATAATCAAGCTGACCTAACAGTAATAACATTAGGGCACAATAATAACAATAGTGGGTTTCTATGGGGCACACTAATAACAATATGGGGACAATAGGGGCACATTAATAACAATAAGGGATACAATGACATTAGTAATGGGGGAATCACTAGTATTATAGGGACCTAACATGACCCTCTCCTTCCGAAAATCATTGTCCTCAATGCTTGAGTAGTTATGGATTCTTCTATATAAAATTCCCATCCTCCCATGTGGAATCTTCAGTGGATAAGTTCTTCCACTTGATGAGATAATCCGAAATTGATCGATTTTGTAGTTGTTGAGTTCTTTTTTCTATGACTGCTTCCGGTTCCAATATGATTTTTCCTTCCTCGTCAAGTTCTGGCAATATTGTTTGAACTAGGAGCTTGTCACCTATGGCCTTCTTTAAACATGAAACATGGAAAACAAGGTGCACTCGGGAAGCTGCAAGAAGCTCCAATTTCTATGCCATAGTACCAATATTTTGCAACGCCTTGTATGGACCATAATACTTTGGTGATAATTTATTATCCTTCATAGCTTGCTTGAGGGACATTTGTTTATATGGTTGTAGCCGTAGGAATACTGAGTCACCTACATCAAAACTTCTTTCTCTGCGATGTTGATTTGCCTGTTGTTTCATTCTATTATGCGCCAATGTGAGGTTATCCTTTAAGAGTTGGAGAACTTTTTGTTGATGCTTGATGTGATGTTCCACTGCTTGAACCTTAGAATTTTCTCTTCAATATGATGTTGTTGATGGTGGATGATATCCATAAACTGCCATAAATAGGGTCATTTTTGCTGCAGTATGGAAGGAAGTGTTATACCACCATTCATCTAGAGGCAACCATTTGACCCATTGTTTCTTTTTATCAGATACAAAGCAATGAAGATATCCTTTCAAACATTTGTTTACTATCTCAGTTTACCCATCAGATTGAGGATGATAAGATGAGCTATGAGCTAACTAAGCACCGTGACAAGAAAATAATTTTATCCAAAAATTTCCAGTGAAAATGGGATCTCTGTCACTCACAATAATCTTTGGGTTTCCATGTAGCTTTTGAAGTGTTTCCATAAATGTAGTGGAAACTATACAGACTTTAAACGGATGCGATAATGCACAAAAGTGTGCATACTTCATAAGTTTTTCAACTACCACCATGATGAAACTCTTTCCTTCGGACTTGGGTAAACCTATGATAAAACCCATTGAAACCTCCTCCCAACGTTGGCTTGGAATGGATAAAGGTTGTAATAGACCCGGGTTCTTGATTGTTTCAACTTTATTTTGTTGGCAAGCCAAACATTCCACCACAAACTTTTGAATATCTAATTTAAGGCTATCCCAAAAAAAATCCTTCTTAACCCTGTGGTAAGTTTTTAAAAATCCTGAGTGCCATCCTAAGGGAGAAGTGTGCAATTCCATAAGAATCTTTTGTTTGAGTTGGGAATTCTTACATAGGTATAAGAAATCTTTATACCATAGCAAATCATTTTTCCAACTAAATGTATCATATGTACTAGGATCTCGTTGTAACTTTTGAATGAGTTCCCACACTTCTTTGTCATCCTTCGATTCATCCCTTACTTCGTTTATCCAATTTGGTTGGATAATATAAATGGCACACAACAATGCTTCCACATCCTCATCCTTTCTTGAGAGTGCATCTGCCACAACATTTTGCTTCCCTTTTGTGGATGATTTCAAAGTCATAACCCAACATCTTTGTGACCCATTTTTGTTGCTCTTAAGAGGATAATCTTTTTTCTAAAAAGTATTTAAGGCTATCGTGATCCATTTTTACCTTGAAGTGTTTTCCCATTAGGTAGGGTCACCATTTCTTAAGTGCATGTAGTATTGCCAACATTTCCTTCTCATAAATAGCTTTGTGTAAATAATTTCCTTTGATTGGATGACTTTCGAAAGTAATGGGTCTTTCATATTGCATTAAAACAACACCAATTCCATTTCTTGAAGCATCACATTGCACAATAAAGGTTTTTTTGAAGTCTGACGTAGCTAAGACTAGTGCTTGGCACATTGCCTCTTTAAGATGTTTGAAGGCCTTTGTTTCTTCTCGAGTCTATGAAAATGCATCTTTCTTCAATAATGTTGTTAAAGGTGCTACTATTCTCCCATAATTCTTAACAAAATTGCAATCATACCCTGTCAACCCGAGAAATCCTCACAGATTCTTTATGGATGTGGGATTTTCCATTCCTTAATGGCTTTAATTTTGCTAGGGTCTACCTTAACACCTTTATGAGATACAATATGACCCAGATATTCCACCTCTTGTACTCCAAAGAAACATTTGTAGATTTTTGCATATAATTGTTTCTCCTTCAATAGTTTGAGCACCCTGTCAACATGTTCAACATGATCCTTCCAAGACTTTCTATAGATTAGTATATCATCAAAAAATACTAACACAAATTTTCTAAGGGTTTGAAAATGGAATTCATCAAACCTTGAAATGTAGAAGGTGCATTGGTAAGGCCAAAAGGCATGAAAAAAAATTCATAATGCTCCTCATGAGTTCTAAATGTTGTTTTCCAAATGTCTTTAGACCTCATTCTGATTCAATGACATCCTGAACGCAGATCCAATTTGGTGAAGTAAATTGATCCATGCAACTCATCCAATAATTCATCAATGACAGGTATGGGAAATTTATCTTTAATAGTGAGCTTGTTGATATCCCTATAATCTGGACACATGCACCATGATCCATCCTTCTTGTGCACCAATACTACTGGAGCAGAGAAAGAACTTTGACTAGGTTGAATTATACCAACCTCTAGTAACTCTGCAACCATACGTTCAATTTCACTCTTTTGGGCATAGGGATATCTGTACGGCCTGATGTTTGGAGAAAAACTTCCTGGAATCAAATGAATAGCATGTTCATGATTACAAATAGGTGGGAGGCCAGTGGGAGTCTCAAATACCTTGGAATGATTGTCCAAGACTTTTTCGAGATCTGGAGAAATATATGATTTCAATGTGGGAACCTCTTGTGAACATAATTGTGAAATTATGCCTCGTTGTTCCTTCTTTAGAAGATTTGTCATACTGTTAGAGCTGATCATCTTTCTCACTTTCCTTGCAATACCCCTTAATTCAACTTCCTTTCCTTCCGTGCAAGATTTCATGAAAATTTCTTGAAAACTAAAAGCTATTGTACTTAAGGATTATAGCCACTGGACTCCTAGTACAACATCAACACCACCCATTCGAATGGAAAGCATTGGGCTATTCAATACATATTCTCCCATGGATAGCTTAATATTATGGCACTTTCTAGAGAAATTTATGGTTCCTCCACTTGCAACCATCACTTGACACTTTGGTGTTGGATATAGGAAGCAATTCAATTCCTTGTCTATCTTACAATGAATAAAATTATGGGTACTTCCCGAATCAATCAACACTATTACCTTTTTCTTCTTGATATGTCCTTCTATCTTGATAGTTTGAGGAGTGGTAATTCTAGAAAATGCATTACAAGATATGGTCGAATTCATTTATTCTTTATCTAGGGTTTGTTCATGGAGTATATCCTCTTATTTTGACATTTCTTGTTCCTTTTCTTCCTCCTCTTCACAATCTGTGTAGAATAATTTATTTTCAGCACACTTATGGCCTTTAGTGTATTTGTTATCACAACTGTAACAATGACCATTTTCTCTTTTTTCTTCCAATTTTTGTGGTGTCAACCTTGTAGGTTGTGGAAGGCTAGTGGCAACAACACTTCCATCTTTATAGTTGTGAGTGGTAGGCTTCCTAATTGCCATAATTTTGGTTTACATTTTTCTTGCTAACCTGAATGCCTTTTCCAATGAATTAAGTTCCCGAAGGCGAACCTCATGTTGGATATTATCCTTTAAAGTCCCTATGAACACATCAATCCTATGCTCCTCTGGAATATATTTTACCCTTATGTTCAATTTTTGGAAGTCCTCAATGTGCTCCATCATTAACCCTTTTGTTTGAGATTTATCAATTGGCTAAACAAGGTCTTTCTTTTTGTATCCTCATAATGTGCTCTCATTTCTTCCATAAAAATTTCCCAAGTGACAATTTGTTTACGAGAGCAGAGCCATTGATACCATACAAACTGAATTAGTTCCAAATATAAAGTTGCAATACGTACCTTTTTTGTGTTTTGCACATTATGGAGATCGAAAAATTGCTCCATCTATAGTATCCATCTTCCAGGATCCTTGCCATCAAACTTCCTCATATCGATCTTTAGAACATGGTGGGTCTTCAATCCAACATTAGAGTCTATGAAATCATGATTAACATTTCTTTTGTTTTCATCAAGAGTTTTCATCTCTACCCTTTCACCATTAGTAACCATTTCTTGTAGCAAATTATTCAAATTTATCTTCAATTCTTCCATCTTAGCGTCCATGCCATTCATCTTAGCATCCATGCCATCCATATTAACTTGCATGCCATTCATATTAGCTTCCACACCATTCATCTTGGCTTCAGTTACCTTTTGTGAGAGTGAAATTGTTGTACGTGGTCTTGTAATTTTGATATATCATGTTGCATTTCTTCCTCTTCTTCATGAGTCATGCTAGAGCTTTCGGGTTTTTTACTAGGTGTTTCCATTTTCTTTCTTCGGGGCATTAGTTAATGCTAATAATTCTTCACTATTCCCTTTGAATTCCTTCAAAATAATTTTTCAAACCAATCTTATGCAAAATTTAAAAAAATCCTACACAATTTTTTTTCACTTTGTAAGAGTTTGATATTGAATCTGTTGTATCTCTGTAACTACAGATCTCAAATATCTTAAATCCTGTCTTGCAGTAGCACCTTGACTCCTCTTTCTAACCCCACAATTCTGATCAATATTGGATTCTCCAAGGAAGACTTATGCCAAATCTCCCACAGTGACCTGATTATAGACTAGTTCAGTGGAGTGAAATTGTATGAAGTGCCACGTGTCACTGTTTCAACCTCAGTACTTGAAACTAATATACAGAAGACTACAGGCTCTCCTCTTTTTGAAACTTCTTACGAAATCTCAATCTGATGCTTAGAAACAAAGTTATGATAATTTTCCCCAGGTCACTTGTTTGGAATGTAATTCGGGAGTCTGCAAAAACCCTAACTTCCTCAGATCATATCTCTGAAACTGTAGTGAGACAAGCTCTGAAATTCGGACCTGAAGTTCATAATGATTTCGGCTCAAATGGGCATTTGTTTTAGCTTCGTAAACATCGCAAGAGAAAAGTTATAGCGAAAATTCCATGATGACTTGTTGGGAGCAACGAAACCCTAGAATCCAAAGCTCTGATACCAAATGTTAGGAAACCAGCTCACAAAAACATAGAAAAGATAGATCAATGCCTTAGAATTTAGCCTCTTCGAGGGGGCAACCTCCTTTACATTACACAAATGAACAATTCTTGGATGATAGAAATGACTAACCTCCCTTCTATAATGGAGTCTAAGGGGTCACAATATAATCAAGCCGACTTAACAGTAATAACATAAGGGCACAACAATAACAATAGTGGGTTTCTATGGGGCACACTAATAACAATATGGGGACAATATGGGCACAATAATAAGAATAAGGGATACAATGACAATAGTAATGGGGGAATCACTAGTATTATAGGGACCTAACATGGTATCCTTAAAATTCGATCCCTCATTATGGCTTGGGATTTAAATTCCACCATTGTGCAGAATGAATGTTGGGGCTTGACACACAGAATGGATCCCCTTAATAATATACTAAAATCATTTTTCTTTGATCATAACCTGATGGACATTAGACCATAGAAAATGGTTCCCACCTAGCACAATGGTAGGGATGGAACACATCACATTGCCAAGCCACTTGATAGATTCCTCGTACATGAAGATCTACTAGAGAGCATGGGCCTACTTCAATGAGAGGTCATGAAAACATACATTTTCGACCTCTTGCCCATCACTTTATTGTGGAGGAGGGAGGAGTTGATATTGGACATGCCTTTCAAATTCAAACATATCTGACTAGAAGATGATCATTTTATTTCCATGATTTGGGATTTCTGGACTCAATACAGGGATACAAATAATTCCCCCATGTAGGTTATTTTTGGGAAGCTACACAGATTAAAAAAGGAGGTAAGGAAATGGGAACGCAGGAAGAAAAAAAATATGATTAAGGAGCTAGCAGACATTAAAGTGGAGCAGGAAAGACTAGATCAGTCACTAGATGTGGGGAACCCTACCACATAACTCATTAATAACATCAAATACCAGGAGGTGAATAAAGAAAAAATATTACATGTACAAGAAGTTAGTTGGAGGTTAAAGAGCAGGGCATTGTGCTTAAAGGAGGGGAACAGGAACACAAAATATTTCCACAGATATGCCAATTTTTTAGGACAAGTTAATACCATTTGGGGCATTAAGGACTCTAGTGCCAGCATGGTACATACTCTACCCGAGATCGAGCAGGAAGCTATAACATTCTTCAAGGATGCCTACAAAACAAGAGAAGGCAATTGTATTATGGACCAAATCTGGGGGTCTGATTCATATTCAACCATGTTTGGTTCAAATAAGAATGAGGAATTATATATGGCTGTAAATTTAAAGGAGGTCCACACTATCCTTAAATATTTCACCAAGGATAAATGGTGAGGCCCAAATGGATGGGCGGTCGAGCTCTTCTTGCATTTTTTTTGTCTAATGGGACCAGACTTAGAGTATATGGTTGAAAAGCCCAGACTGGGAGGACACATCACTAGGGAAATCAACTCCACGTACATTGCACTTATTCCAAAACATGGTAACTCATGGGCTTTCAATGACTATAGGCCCATATCTTTATGCAACCTGGTATACAAACTAAGCTCAAAGATCATTGCACTCAGAATTAAGAATACATTATCCACATACATCTCCCTCGAGGAATATGGTTTCGTATAGGACAAACAGATTCATAATGTGGTTGCAACTACACAAGAATGCATGCATTCCATCGACATAAAGAAGATGAAAGCTATTGTCATGAAGGTGGATCTATAAAAATCTTATGACAGTGTTGATTGGGCATACCTATGCATTGTTTTACACAAAATTGGCTTCCAAATGCACAAAATTGAGTGGATAATGGCTTGTGTTACCACTGTGAGATATGTAGTCATTATTAATGGATATCCTACAAGATACTTTAGGGCAAGCAGAGGACTACGACAGGGATGCTTACTATCCCCATTTATTTTTATCCTGACCATGGATGAACTCAGCCACAAAATTAAAAATGCCTTCTTGGGGGGTGATTTTCGAGCACTCACTGTGGGTCGAGGCACTAGGATCTCACACGGCCTTTTTGTAGATGACATTCTTGAATTTGGTATGATATACATGATTATGTGGGAAACCATACATAACACATTTTATAGGTTTGGCAGCACTTCAGGGCTACTTATGAACAACGGAAAATCAATGCTACTATATGGGGAGGGGAAACATGAGGATATTGAACATATTGCAAACCTTTTTGGTGTGGAATAAAAATCGATCAACTTGGGCTTGAAATATTTGGGTTTCAGTATTAAGCAAAATAATTATAGGTACAATGACTAGTTATGGATTGTCGATAGATTCCACAAAAAAATATCTGGATGGGAACATAGATTCTTAACTCTTAGAGGCAAAGTTACCTGCACACAATTGGTCCTGCAACAATTAGCAGTATATTGCCCACATATTTACTATCTCCCTTCCACTATCATTTCAAAAATAAATAGGATAACGACAAAGTTTATTTGGGCTAGATCCGGAAAATCCTTCAAATTCCACCTCACAAAGATGGAAAAGCTCTCCAGGCCTAAGTGTTTGGGAGGTTGGGGTATGTTGAATATAAAACTTGTTTGATGGGTCCTTCTAATTAAATCTTTATTGCAAGGATTATTCGGTAAATTCCTATGGGGAGATGCCATCACATCCAAATATATCAATGGAATAAAGGTCATACACTAGATAAGGGAGAGAATTATTGCGAAACTGATTAGATCCACCATCTGGGCAGCTTCAATAAGGTAAAATTCTGGATTTTAAAATGGGCATGTTGGATATTTGCCTCGGGGAAGGAGATTATCATAGGCAAGGACCGTATTCTGGGATCTGGGATCGAGATGCATTACTCTAATACTCTCACAATGCAACCTTGATTCCAAAGGGTACTTTTTCTTTGCTCAGGCTATCCAAACATGGGCAGGCATCATTCCAATACAAAATAAGGTAGAGGAAACTAGATTGACAAGGGAGGTGGTTGGGGCCTCGGAAAGAATTCTTGATGCGCTGCGTAATTCTGGTATTTGCAAAGTCGAGATCGACCATTAGATTGAATGGGAGGGTAAATTGCAATGAGTCTCTATCTCTGTCCTTGATACCTACCTTTTCATTTGCAATTGTATACATAGCACACAGAACATCTGTTGGTTTACAAAATAATGGAAGGTATAGATCCCAATCAATATCATTTTATACACTTGGCTTGTATGGAAGAATAAGACACTGACTTAGGAAAATCTAAGGAAGAGAGGCATAAATGGACTTGGACTATGTGTTCTTTGCATAGGGGAGGAGGAGAGAAATTCGCACATCCTATTGTCTTCCCTAGTTGTTGTACAAGGGTAGACTAAGACCTCTGTTTGAATCTCTTTCACTCATAATGCACATGTTTCTATAGAAGCATGCTTGATATGGAGGAGTAGACAGGTCAAATATAGGATGGAAATACCCTTGGTGATATTTTGGGAAATCTGGAAGGCAAGAAATTATATTATTTTTTAGGGAAAAACACTCAATGTGGACCAGATTATCAACAACATCCTAACATGGTTGAGACCACTTCTCTTGTCCAACACTGTGCCTCATTCAACCTCACATAGAAAAAATGGCCCGCACATATCCTTATCGGTCGGTTTCTTTGATGGTGCTCAACAAGGAGGTATATGTGGATGCGAGGGGTGGATTCGCATCGATCAAAACCAACAATATAGAATCCATTGGGAATGAGGTAGGGGGCTAACATGAAATATGAAGCAATTGAACTTTGGTGATTATTATGGTTCGCTAGTTTCCTGGATATTCAAAGACTAAAGATCTATGGTGACTCACAAGCCATTATCAACCATGTGTTGGGAATTTCCACTATCTCACATCCACATCAATAGGGTTGGCTCTGGAACATCATTTATCTCAAGGGCACATTTCAAAAAGTTTCTATACAATGCATCCATAGATAACACAATACGATCCCATATGCCATGTCCAAGTATAATGTCCAAGATGGGTATAATGGTGTCCGCTGAAAGTTTTAATATTACTCTAGAAATGAATGGTTTCTCTATCGATATTGGATACATGCCACTCCCCTAAAGATGGTCTACTGTTGGTTTTTTTATGTTTTCGTGCTTGCCCTTTCTATCACACTACATGGTCACATATGCCAACGTACTCTTTATTTGCTTATGTTCTTTCTTTTTCTATTCGTGGACTTATGATGGACTATCTATTGTTTTTTGGTACTGATATTGGGGCTAATATTTGAGATTCATGTGTGGGCCTGTAGCCTTGGAGGACTTTCTCTTTGACTGTTACTATTTTTTTTATCATGGTTGCATTGCTCACATGTTATTTTCTCACAAACGAAGAACTTGATATGAAGCTTCCTAAAAGACTAGATATACTGGTTTTTCTATATATTAATAAAACCAAAGTTTTTTTTCTTATAGAAAACAAAAAAACATATAAACTATTTAATCTATGGAATAAATTCATTTTATAATAATAGATTCATCTATTAATTAAATAAATCTATTAAATTTAAATTTAAATTCAAGTCTATTAATTGAATAAATCTATTAAGACAAGTACTTGTAAACAAAAGTTCTATGATAATCGAACCCAATTCGTATTCAGTTCAAACTGTTTATAGGCGTATTGAACGGAAAATCATTTGATTAACTTAATTGAACAAATTGATTGAATAAAACTATTAATTAAAATTTAATAGATTTAGTTTAAATTTAAATCTAAATCTACTAAATTCAAATTTTTAAATATGAATATAAATTTAAATCTATTAATTTAATCCCAAATGGAAGGAAGTTTTTGAAGCAATTTCGTGGGTTATATTTTGTTGCTTTTCTGTTTGTTTTCATTACACGTTTAGCCCAATTTTCTCAAGCCAAACTCAGTTCATTCGGAGGTAGTCTATGGATATTTTTTCTTGGGTTTTCTCTCTGTTATTTTGAAGCTAAGCTAGTTTGGATGGCAAGGGTTTCGATACTGCGGCCTATAGATCGTCGTACCGTTCAGGACTAATGCAACCGCAACAACAATAATTCCTGCTTCCTTCCTCTTATGCATATCGATTGTGTTACCTGCATAGATCTACTGATCGCACACCCTAGAGTTAAACTTTTTGGGAAAAACAGTCAACTATCTTTACGTTTCAATATTTCCATGCGATTTTCATATTTTCACTCTTAGGCTAGAGCTTTTTATTTGAGGCATATTTAGGGCTTTCGTTCCAAGGATTTTCACTTGATGTGGCCATTGAAAATTTTATTATAGGGCATTTATGTGGCAGTGATGAGAGATTCAAAAGTGGTTAAGACCACAACACGTTTTCTTAGGTGAGGCCCAGTATTTCAGGCTGATTTTTTGTGGGGAAGTCTTTACTTTCATACAAATATCACACAAGAAGTTCTTTCGTCAAAACTTTTCTGATTTTCTCTTGAGAATAAGTATACATGATATTCTCTCTTCAATAAGTCGTTGGTCCATCGATGGGAGTGTGACTAGAGTCACCTTCTTTCATGCCATTAAACGTTAATCAAAGAACCCTAAGGTTTTGTAACAACTACCAGCTAAGGCAAGTAAGCCCAAATTTATTGAGACAAAACAAAAGTCATTGCTGAGCATGTTTCTTAGGTTATATCTTGTTGTTTTTTTTTTTTTTTTCCTAGCCCATTATAGGTTGAACCACAATTTTTTTGGGCCAAAATCAAGGCCTATATGGTTGAGTTTTAGGCAATTATTATTCATATAATAGAACATGTGAATCTAGTTGAGTTCACTCATATTCTATCACATAACAATCAAATTGTTTATAGGCGTATTCAATCACGAAGAAATTAACAAATATGGAGAAGATTGTTGAAATAGCAATAGGTTTCTAGGTTAGTTTACAATCATAATTAAAAGTAATTGGAAATGAATGAGGGATAAAATTTATCTGAGAACCGAGGTGGGGCTAAATTCTTCAAATCAAATTGAACCTAAAATCCAATGGGCATACTTCATCCAAACGAACTTCTCTATCAAATCCATCTGGAAAACATGCATATCAAATATAATCTATCAAACCCTCAGAAAATAAAACTCTAATAAAATTTATGAAGATAAAAAGTATTGAATGATGAACCTTGAACATGTATGTTGGTGAAGTAGAACTTCTTTATCAAAAGGAAATTTCATGAACATCCATATCTGCAAATGTGTTGAATTTATTTTCACACTGAGCTCATTTCGTTTTGTATGAAGTTGCTCATGTGGAATTTGAATCGCAATAGTTTCAATTTAACATTATCAAAAATAAAACACAAAAATATCTATGACTATATAGTTCTAATGGGAAACATAAATGTTGTTATTCATACCAAAATTCATTATTTGCTATGAATATATCAAGATTACATTTATTAATTATTTAATGATATGATTTATATAAATATAATATAAAGATTACCTTTAAAAATTAATTAATCTTAGCATTTATATAATGATATTATATGAAAAATAGTGATTTTTTTTTATTAATATAATACCATGGTGTGACTTTATTATGGATGCCCCTTTACAAGAATACTGCCTTGGATTTTTTTTAATGTTGGTTACATGCAAACCACGTTTTAATAATTTTTTATATATTTAATTCTATTTTTTCCTATTATCATATGTGGCGTTAAATTGTAGATAGAGTAAGATTTTAATCATGCTTATGTAAAAAAACAAAAATTTAAACGGTTAGATATAAAAAATATTATCATTTGCAATTTCATTTGTTAACAGAGTGAGAACGACAAGGCACAACCCAAATATAGTATTTTATATATTCTATATTTATATTTTATTCTGTAAACTTGATTACCTAATAAGGGTATCTCACATTAAATTTGTTACCACACAAGCCAACATTATTTTTATAAAATAAACTATTATTAGTGCGGTTGAACACTCAATAACTACAATGCGCATGGGAATTATATATTTAATTCTATTTTTTCCTATTATCATATGTGGCGTTAAATTGTAGATAGAGTAAGATTTTAATCATGCTTATGTAAAAAAACAAAAATTTAAACGGTTAGATATAAAAAATATTATCATTTGCAATTTCATTTGTTAACAGAGTGAGAACGACAAGGCACAACCCAAATATAGTATTTTATATATTCTATATTTATATTTTATTCTGTAAACTTGATTACCTAATAAGGGTATCTCACATTAAATTTGTTACCACACAAGCCAACATTATTTTTATAAAATAAACTATTATTAGTGCGGTTGAACACTCAATAACTACAATGCGCATGGGATACATCACTTATGGCCCCAGCCTATATCTAAGGATTGGCTGCCGTCCTTCCAACTTAATAGGGTTTACATTTATACATTGGACGCTATGCTTCCAACGGCAGAGGAGTCTACGATTAGACATACATCGAGAGGGGTTTTTCAATCTTATCATTTGCGTAGGATACTATACCACGCCATGCACCCGCCTAGTAATGGGTAGGGCAATTAGAGCCACAACATTCAACTATACTACTTTTACTTCTACTCCGTTGCAGTAGAGACTCCCACTTAATACCTAATACCTTGGACCCACCAGCAATTGCTTGGAAATTTCCATGGACTTCTTTAGGGCACACCCGTGAGTACTTCACCCACCAGTCATGCGCAAAGAATATTATTTAACGATGAGGGGTAAGGGTTATCTATCCATTCCACTCTGGTTCTGCTCGGTCCCTTGTTCATTCCTTTGCTCTATTTCGATCCAGTTTTGTTCCGGGGACACTTTCGCTGGATATATATCAAGCTTTCTTTCTTTTCAGAGGTATCTTTGATACTAGTCTTTAGTTTCAGTGGTTTGATTTGTGAAACTTTATTTAACTGATAAGGAAAGGAGAGTCTCATGTGAGATCTTACAATCCTGTCTTAAGGATTTAGTGCTGTGGAGTACAATATATGTTGGTTTGGATGTCACTTGCAAAAAATGCATTATTTAACTCGTATTGTTATCATTTGATTGCAGAGAATAGAACGAGGGTTCCACTAGTGCTTTTACCGATCCAGTGGTACTGCTCTGTCCGTTCTACTAAGAAGCCCATTTTCAGAGGTATCGTGCAATAAAAGGCATTATTTAACTGGTATCGTTATCATTGATTACAGAGAATAGAACATGTTCGATTAGTGCTTTGACCGATCCAGTGGTGCTGCTCTGTTCATTCGTTTGCTCTTGTTCTGGGACACCATTTGCGGAATATTATTATATAAAGGTCACTTTAATATTCATCTTTAACTTCTGTGTAAATAAATTGTACTCAACTGGTGAGATTATCAAAAGAGTCTTGTGAGTCATTTTACAAGGACGCCCTAGGATTTCAGTGCAGTGGAGGAATATATGATCACCCTTAGATTGGACAAAGATAGTAAGTAGGTGCGTCTCCCTAGTTCATAACAGATGTCACCTGTTGAAGTAAAACTTTAAAAGTACACCCTTGCTACCCATATTAAGTTCCTCTGCAAAGGTACTTATGATACTCATCTAAATAGTTTCTTCTGTAGCTTAATAAATCAATCAGTATCATGTGGCCGTTTACAAGGCTGTCCTTAGGTTCAGTGAGCAGATCTACATTTGGCTGCACAAATGTTGCGAGAGTAACAGGTGTTAGCGAATAAATTATTCATAAAAGAGTTTAATTTAGAGGAACTTCTGTGCTTCCGTTTTCCCAAAACTATTTTGGCATATCTTTCGAGTTATTTCAATTGCTTTCATTTTCTATGTATAGATCCATGCCTTTCGTCACGCAGCTGCAAAATAAATTGTGATTCGAGGTCATTTAGAACATCCGTGAGGCAGTGTGTGCTTCTGCTTCAATTAGCTTTTCAGGCATCAAAAACTTTGGGATTTGGGGGCATTCAGAACCTTCTGCATCAACTGGTCCTTCCAACTGCGAAAGATATTGTGATTTGACGGCATTTAGAACATCCAGCAACATGTTGAGCTTCTGCATCAACTGGTCCTTCTGGTCTACGTTGGGATCTGATTTAGTAGACCAGGGGAAGATTTTCTCCATTCGCCCAGGTTCAATTTTCAGCCTTTCTGACACCCTCGTCGCTGTGGAAATCCTCAGACCTACATCATGTCCCCAGAGTTTCGCACTGCTTCGCCCAATAATGGCTGTTGTCTGCTTTCAAAAAAGAGGTTACGCATCATGTACGGTAAGATTCCAGTGCCTAAAGTTCAGCATAAACCTTGTATACTTTTTCTTTTATTATGGTGTCGAAATCATTAGAGAATAGGAATTGGGAATGCTTCCTGATCTCAAGCTCATAACTTTTGTCATTCATAAGTTGAATATTTTACATGGTTTGTTTCATGCTAATATTCATATGAAATGGAGTTACTAATTGTAAGCTTAATTTGGCCAATCAGATTACTCATGGCAGATCGTCTGAACACCGAGCCCAACAGCGACGGCGATGTCGTCTTCACACCACCAGAGCTGGAGTTTGAGCAGACACCAGAGGAGTATGCTTTAAATCATGCTAATGTTCTTGCTATGATGCATAACAATGATGAGGTGGTTCGGATTGACGTGGTAGATGGTGGGAATGAAGATAGTGTACCATTAGATCCACAGCATGCCAGTCCGACATCTGAACTGCTGCCGGCAAACCTTGTAGACGAAGGAAATCCACACAATTCGCAGTTAGAGGGAGATCATGCTAACCGTTCATATGGCATATACAAGTTATTAAAATTTTATGCGGTGAGTCAGACCGGGATTCTAGCTGCTGCGTCTTCTGCAAGGAGACGCATGGAAGGGAGTCTATTCGTGCTGTCTGGGCTTGTGAGCACGGCAATTATTGCCATTATCGTACTCAAACTCTCTCAACAGTTCAGAGAACTCCCAAAGGAACAGTACCGCAGTTGGATTGCACAAAAGGCTCCCATTGTTGTAATGTTAATGGCGGTGTCAGTATGCATCTTGCTCTTCTAGGCCAGCGTTAAGCGCGAATCCTTCTAGTCTTTCATGCTTAACTGAGTAATTTACCTTCAATAAGAAATTGAATACTCTTTGTGGTTTTGCTTTTATGTAATGGGTTATTTTGTCAAATGACAAATGGGTACTCTGTCCTTTTGCCTTTTTCTAATGGGTTATTTTGTGAAATGTCACATGAATACATCCACAGCATCAATTATGAAATGGCTGTCCATGGTTTGTGTATGAAGTACTAATTTTTGGGCAGAACGCTACCGATGTTTCATGTCAATGCAAGTAAGATGCATGGAAATCAAGAAATAAAATCGGAGATATTCTTCTCTTGAAAAGAGGGAGACTTCAACTTGCCTCTGGTCAACAGCTTCAGCACTTACAGTTTTTTTTTAAGCTCAATATGTTTTCTTCCGACCTTATGCTATGGCAATCGTTTGGCCCTATGCTATGGCAAGCGTTTTAGGTTGGTTTAATGCTGGTTGTTTAGTTTATTGCTGGTCATCTTCCACTTAGATCTTCTGGGTATATAGACTTTGTGGACTTCCTGTAGCTTGTTTGTGTCAACATCGCTAGTTTATGTAGCGCTCAAATTTGTATTTCCTACCCTCTGTCATTGTTGCTTCATGTAAACCAGATCAGGATGTTGTTTAAAGAAGTTATGCGACTGTAATCCTTTTTTTCTTAATGAAAAATGTATTTTTTCTTCTCTATGGAAAGATATAAAATAAGAAATATTATTAATTTTATAATGCATTTTTATTCGACGTAGACTTTTATACATAAGAAAAGTTCTATACCCATTTCATCTATTATATTCCTCCAGAAAAGGACGAATACATTCAATGGCTAATATTCCTTTATGACATTCAATATTAGTATCTAGTTGTTAATTTACTTCACCCAAATCGATTTCTTTACGATGATTTCATTTCTTTAGTTGTTATTTACATTCAATGGCTAATTTACCTTATGATGTTCAATATCAGTATTTAGTTCTCAATTTTTGTCATTCAAACCGATTTCATTATGAAGACTTCAAATTTTTTTTTTTTTTGGGATTTTCCTGTTTCTGACTTCACATGCCAATCTAGGGTTTAGTCAAGAGAGTTACTCTCTTTCATTTGAGTGTTTGATCAATTACCAAATGGGGTAGATTCCGCAGTTCCACGTATGATAAAGTTACCCTAAGAAGTTCTGAACAACCGGCCAATTAGCCATTGGTACCGGTCACTTCCTATTCCAGGACTAGGCATTTAAGAGCATCCACTTGTAACAAGCTATTATACCACTTTTGATCTGATAATTATTATCAAGTTGTACCCAATCTTGGTTCTATTTCTACATTTTATCAAATGAAACAAATCGTAATATGAAACTGTACCAAAGGTAAAATAGAAAGGAGGCATATGTTCTACCTTCTTCACATATGAGCGACCTAATGGTTCAACGGAACTATTTGATGTTGTATTGTCCTTCGAGTACTAAGAAAATAAAACCATGTCAACTGAACTTCAGTGTGAGAATTGTGAACCTTAGTATAACTCAGCATTATGAAATTACTAGAAACCTTTCCACTAAACTGAAACATTTGACACAAAAATTAGGAGATATCTTAGATCACTAAGTAGATAGACCTATTATCATAACATTTGAAATTCAAAATTCTTGAAAATAGAATCAGAAAAGCATCATGAGAACTGAGATTCAACTGGTGTCCAGGCACATCAAGCAAACATAACATCACATATTTCTATGATACATAATGGTCACTAATATTGGTCACTAATCGCCTTGAGTCTTTTATAGTTCTTTTGTAGGCAATGTTAACATCAGATAAATTAGAAATATCCGCATCCTTTCCGGATCAAAAGATCAAAGAGGATAAAAAAACATCCAAATTCAAATTTGAATTGGATTATGGTCCGAGAACCACTTAGATATTGTCACTAGATTGTAAAAGGGAAGGCTAGATAAGTCACTATACTTGCAAAAGCTTAAATGTACAGAATTCTGATCCTGCTCTCTAGCAATGACGTCTAACCTCTGTATCATAATAGATAAAAAGCTGAAATGTACAGAATTTTGATCCTGCTCTCTAGCAGTGACGTCTGACATCTGTATCATAATAGATAAAATTAGTGCAATGATATGTATAACAGGTGCTAGTTACATTTGACATTGATGTGAAACACAACTTCAACCCATAAAAGTTCATAACTTGCTCACCAAAACCAGAAAAATAATTGGCCCTATATAAGCATTAACATATATAAAATAACAACAAAGTTTTAAAATTAAAATATTTTTTTAATTTAAAAATGTTTCTTCTATAGGTTTAACTTTTATATTTTATTTATGATTATACTTATATTATAACTGTTTATAAATATATAAATTTATATAATTTAAGTATATATATGAATATAATAAAAAAATTAACATATTAAAACTGTGAATATTAAATAATAAATAAAAAAAAAAAAATATATTATTATAAATTAAACAAAACAAATCTTTATTGGTCTCTCTGATTGTGCAGTTTATTATTTAAAAACAAATGTAAACATTCTAGAAGTGAATATATTTTAGTTTTTAAAGTTTTATTACTTTTTCTAATTATTGAATTTCATGTGATTTGACAATTAACCTGAAATTATTTTCAACATAAATTTTAGATGAATATTTTGCACTGATGTAAATTAGATGTTATTTGATTTATTGTAAGTTTATTGTAACTGTGAATTTGGGTGGTCAGTTTTTAATTCCAAAAAGTGATGGCCTAGCCCAACGTGTGACGTGGCTAACTTAACCCACGCTGTCATTCTACAGGTCTCTCGACTCTTCGGTAATGAATCTTGGTTGGTGAACTGTCACTTCTTAACGTTTAATGTCAACTACCCGTATGAGCGATTTGATTTCAATCTGTATGTATTTATTACAAACCCTCCTTCCCGGTTGAGGGTGGCCACCTGCCGGTTCACCCGGTCCTTCCTCCTCCCGCCTTTTGTTAAACCCTACTCTTTGTGTTTCGAGTCATTTCACTTCCTCCCGTGCTTAGTTCAAGCTCTGCTCTACAGTTTGGTTGATGGTTCTCCGGGTTCAATTCTGGCTCTGCTCCACGGTGGTTTCTATGGGCGATACGCCATACCCATGTCCTGAATACTACTCTGCTGTGTCTCCTGATGGCTTGCTGTATCCTCGGACTTTCTCTGCTTTGATTATGAGTTTCTTGGGCGCGCGTTACCTGGTTGGTCTTCACCTGTGTGTAATGGTAAGTCTTGTTTTATGGGCACTCTCTGTCACTGGTTTCTTCTGGTTCTGTTAATTAGTTGCGTTCACTGTACAGATTGACTGCAACTTAAGCGCTCGCGGCTAGCTGTGTTCATCCTCGCCTCTGAAGGTAATCTATGGTTCTTTGTTTTACACTATCCGTGCTCCTGTTGCAACTTCTCACGATTCTCGTTCCTTGTTCAGCTATGGTTATCAGGTTCGATTCCGCTGGTTTCCTTGTCAATTTGACTGTAAGTGCTGCGCGTTTCTTTCGGTTCACATCTCCATTTCTTTTTGTATCAATCTTCCTTCGATTTGCCCAGCTTCCGTTCTAACCTTGCTCTGTTTGTGTGCAGATTGTCTTGGTGCTAGCTGTCGAGGGTTTGTCCACACTCAACCTCGGCTCCACTCGAACCTGGCTAATCTTGCAAATTGGTAGGGTTTGCTCCGACCTTAATGTAACTGTAGGCCATGGAGGGTTTGATAGTTTAGGTGCTGGCTTTATTTTGGTTGTAATGTGTCGGTCGTGCCTCTTCCGGTGTTCTGTGACTCTTGTGTCTCTGTTCTAATGTAATAATTTATATGGCCGCTTCTCTGAAGGCGTTTGGTCTTTGACAAAGCTCAGAAAATTGTAATTTGTGTTGTTTTATAATGCCCAAAGTTATGTGGTGAACTGTATTAGATTAATCTCCCTTTCTGCATACAGTATTTTTGTTATTTATAAAAGAAATGAAAGAGTAGCTCGTTTTTGTTGGTACCTGATTGTCTTTGCAACAACCGAAAAGGTTATGTACTTTTGTTTGCTGTAAACGTAAGTCTGTAGCGCTTCTTTTGTTGCTCCGATTCAAATGGGTGTCTGTAGAACTTCTTTTGTTATCTCGCTCCTATTACAGTTAATGATTATTTGTTCCAATCTCGTTCTTAGAACATATAGAAAGAATTTTGTACATGCATGTGAAAATATCAAGAGGAGGTTATTTCGTTGGCAAAAATAATATAATTGTATTACAAAGGTTTTGTTTTGCTGTCTGTGACTCTTGTGCTGGAGGGGTCTCTCCCCTTTGTTCTTTTTTTGTTTTTGTTTTTAAATACATGGAGAGCATAACTGCTTCCCCTATTTCAGTAGAACTGTTCAACCCGAATTCTATAACTGCCATCTAGTTTCTTTTAACAAAGAGTTAACTAAATACTATTCATCTCCTAAGCTAAAACAACTTACAATTAAAATGCCCTGAAATAAAATGAAGCAAACAATAATTAAAAGAAAAAGACAACAACCAAATTAATGACCTGTCCACCCAAGCTCGTAATCTTTGTCTTGTTTCTGTTCTTCTTCCGTGAGTCAGTCAATTGTCATTTGTCTCCTCGGAGCTGGATGCTCCTGCATCAGGCTCCCGGGGTGGTAAAAAGTCATGGCTCCGTTCCATGAGGTCGTCAACAGAATAGCCTGCTTTTTGTATCTGTGTTGCGTTGAGCCATGAACTGTCCTCTATCGGACGATTCTTCCACTTGACCAAATACTGCAGATATTCCTTCCTGCGTGTGCGCCTAGCTACCTGTGTATCCAGAATCCTTTCAATCTCAAGGGGTGGTGCCGTTGGCAACTGTCTCGTCCATGAATTTTCTCCATAGCTGGTGTCCCGCGGTGTTTTTGCTACTGTAGTGTCTTCCGAATCAACGACATAGGGGAACATATCTGCCACATTAAAAATGGGAGAAATACCAATCCCGGGTGGCAACTGTAACTCATAAGCGTTCGCAGAAAATTTTCGGATGATTCTGCAGGGACCGATCTTCTTGAATTTTAATTTGGTGTACTCCCATTTTGGGAACCTCTCTTTACGTAAATATGCAAGGACTTCATCCCCAACGTTAAATTGAACTTCCCGACGCCTTGTATCAACTCACTGTTTATACCTTTGACTATTGTCTTGTAATTTCAGCTTGACCTGCTCGTGTAAATTGCTCATCGCTTGAGCGAAATCTTCTCCATCAGCGCTTCATTTTTCGAGTTTCCCCAAATCTCGTAATTCATGCACTCCTCGCGGATGCATGCCGTACAAAATCTGGAATGGACTGTAACCAGTGCTACGGTTAGGTGAATCGTTGTATGCGAATTCCGCCTGAGCAAGTACATGGTCCCACGTCTGGGAATTTTCACCTGTTAAACTCCGAAGTAAGTTTCCCAGACTTCTGTTTACTACTTCCGTCTGACCATCAGTCTGCGGATGATAAGCGGAGCTGAACTGTAACTGGGTATTCAACTTTTTCCACAGAGTTCGCCAAAAATGACCGGTGAACTTTACATCCCTCTTAGAGATAATGGTTCTTGGAAGTCCATGCAACCGAACGATCTCAATAAAAAAAAGATGTGCTATATAAGTGGCATCGCTGGTTTTCTTGCAAGGTACAAAGTGTGCCATCTTCGAAAATTGGTCTACCACAACCATTACTGAATCGAAACCCCGTTGTATCTTTGGCAAACCCAGAATAAAATCCATGCTAACGGAATCCCATGGTCGGCTTGGAATAGGTAATGGCAAATAAAGACCAGTGTTCTGACTGTGACCCTTTGCCAGTTGACAAACTTTGCATCTACTCACGTACCTCTGCACATCCCGCTGCAATTTTGGCCAGAAATAAAAATGTCATACCTGAGCTATCTTTTTGTCTATACCAAAGTGTCCAGCCAGACCCCCACTGTGTGTTTCCTAAATAATGTTCTCTCGCATAGAACAGTTGGGAATACATAACTACCCCCCCTTAAACAACAATCCTTCCTGTAGATTATAGTCCAACCACATGCTGCTATTTCTCAACAGAGGGTTTTGGCAAGCCTCATAGGCCTCCTTAAAATCGGTATCTGTTTGATACATCTCCTTTAGGTGCTCAAAGCCCAAAACCTGCATCGTGCTTTCTTGTAGGAGCAATGTCCTTCTGCTCAGTGCATCTGCCACCTTGTTTTCTTGCCCACTAATGTGTTTTAATACAAACGTGAAATTCTGCAGGTACTCAACCCAAGCTGCATGCTTATGGTTCAATTTATGCTGCTGCATAATGTACTACAATGCAGAGTTATTCGTAAATAAAACAAACTCATTACCTAACAGATAATGTCGCCAATGCTTCAAGGCTTGTACAATTGTGTAAAACTCTTTGTCGTAGGTTGAGTATTTCTGCCTGCTCTCGTTCAGGTTTTCACTGAAATAAGTGATCGGTTTGTCCTCCTGACTAAGTACTGCCCCAATGGCTGTACCACTAGCATCGCAACGAACTTGAAAAAGTTTGTTGAAATCAGGCAGCCTCAATATCGGTCTTTCAGTAATCTTCTTTTTCAAAATCTGAAAACTACTTTCTGCTGCTTCGGTCCAGTGAAAAGGCTGGTTCGCCTTCTTGATCATATCCAACATAGGTGCGCAGATCTCGCTGAAATTTCTGATAAACTTCCTATAAAAACTGGCTAGCCCGTGGAAACTTCGGACTTCAAATAAAATTTTCGGAGAAGGCCAGCTAACTATAGCTGCCACCTTTTCTGGGTCCATTTTAACTTCATTTTCTGCAATTACAAAACCTAGATACACTAATTCTCATTGAAAAAAGGTACACTTTTTCAGATTAATTAGCAGCTTGTTTTGCTGTAGCTTCCTCAACATACTCTGCAAATGCCTGAAATGTTCCTCTTTAGTCTTACTAAAAATCAAAATGTCGTCCAGGTAAACTATTACAAACTTACCATTGAATTCCTTCAGTACCTCATTCATCAGGCACATGAATGTGCTGGGAGCGTTGCTCAACCCAAATGGCATCACCAGCCACTCATATAAGCCTTCATTTGTCTTGAAAGTTGTCTTCCACTCATCTCCTTCTCGAATTCGAATATGGTGATATCCACTCTTCAAGTCAATTTTCGAGAAATAAGCTGCCCCACTCAGGCAATCCATCATATCGTCCATTCTTGGTAAGGGAAACCTATACCTAACAGTAATCTTGTTTATGGCTCTAGAATCTGTGCACATTCGCCATTCTCCTCCCTTCTTCGAAGCCAAAACGGTTGGTACTGCACAGGGACTCATGCTTTCTCGAATCAACCCTTTGTCCAATAACTCCTGGACATGTTTCCTGATTTCTTCATGGTCCTTAGGACTCATATGATAAGCTGCATTATTTGGCAGACTTGCCCCTGGTATAAAGTCAATACAGTGACTAATACCTCTCCTTGGTGGTAGTTCATCTGGAAGGTCATCCAACACGATGTCCCCAAATTCCTGCAGCAGCTTTTGAACTTCTTCGGGCAAATCTGAAATCTGCGTATACAGTACCACTGCCTTTGGTCTTCTTATGACAGCAAAATTTACTTCACTGTCCTCAATCTGTTTTATAAATTCCTTTCCGCCCATCAGCAATGCTTTCACCCCACTGGTTTCAGCTGCACTTTCCTCTTTGATGGGTACAAGCGTGTGCTTGATCCCATCTTTAATAAACTTATAACAATTGGTTTTTCCATCATGAACTGCACTTCTATCAAACTGCCAAGGTCATCCCAGCAATAGGTGACAGACATCCATTGGCATAACATCGCAGAGAATCTTATCCTTGTACCTGCCTATCTGAAACTCCACCTCACACTGTTCATCAACTAATAGCTGATGTCCTTTCTGCAGCCATGACACTTTGTAGGGAGTAGGGTGCTTCAATTTTTTTAATCCCAGCTTCTCCACCATCTCCACAGCCACTAAATTGTCGGTACTTCCACTGTCAATGATCAGTTTGCAGCACTTACCCTGTGACTTGCAGACAATTCGGAACAAAGCCTTTCGCTGATCCGGTTCTGCAACCTCTTTTGCTGGTTTTAACAACACCTTATTCAACACCAAAGCTTCACCTGTCTTTGGTGTGTTTTCTACTTCTTGAGGTGTTGCCTCAGCATCCTCTGGCTGAGCAACATAAGCCCCTCTTCCACCTACTGGTTCACCTTCAAGATAGTCATACGTCTTGTGTCCCAATTTGTGGCAGCGATAGCACTGGACAGTTCCCCTACCCCGACCATTTCCTCGCCCTTGCTGAGGTGATCGTCCTCCTCTAGTGCTATTGTCTTTTTCTGTTGTTCCAGCAGACTTAGAACTGTTGCCTTCTTCACTTGAACCTATACCTTGGCCTCTGCCAAACATCTTACCTTTTCCCCTGCCAGTTCCACCTCCTCTCCTGGCGTTTTGCTTCCGGTTAATTTTCTCCTCTGCCTTCAGTGCAAACTGGTAGGCTTCATCCAACGTCCGAGGTGAAAGGATACCGATTTCATCCAGTATTTCCCCCCTCAAACCATTCACAAATTTGGCTATTTTCTCCAGGGTGTCTTCCACATACCCTGCTCACAAATTCAACTTATAAAACTCCTCTGTAAATTCTTTAACAGTCATTCCCCTTTGTTTCAAGTTCTGCACCTGTCTGTACAGCATAATCTGATAATCTTTTGGCAGAAATTTTTCCTTCAGTTTGGCCTCCTTTCTGGACCATTTCTTTATAGGCTGTTTGTGAAGCCTCTTCCTCTCTGCCTGAATGCTGTCCCACCACAAGGACGCATGTACGTTCAGCTTGGTGGCGGCGAACTTCACCTGTTTGTCCTCACTAGTTTCCTCAAATTCGAAATATTTGTTTACTTCACTTAACCAATCCAATAACACGTCTGCAGATAAACTTCCGTCGTAAGTAGACAGCTCATGTTTTGGTTTATGACTGGACAGCAAAACTGACTTCAACAACCGGAGTTCCGGTGTCACCCCCTCAAATTCATCTTCTGGTTCTGCCACATCTTCGTCACTGTCATCTGCTAGGTTTCTCCTTCCCCCAGCTTCTACTGCTTCCAATCGTTCTCGCAAGACGCGAATCTCCTCACGGAGTCCCTCTTCTGCTACCCTCCGGACTGCTCTTCCCCTTCCTCTTCCTCTTCCTCTTCCTCTTCTGTCAACCTCCATTTGCTCCTACTCAACAATCCTGCTCTAATACCACTTTTGATGGCCCAGCCCAACGTGTGACGTGGCTAACTTAACCCACGCTATCACTCTACAGGTCTCTCGACTCTTCGGTAATGAATCTTGGTAGGTGAACTGTCACTTCTTAACATTTAATGTCAACTACCCGTATGAGCGATTTGATTTCAATATGTATGTATTTATTACAATACCTCCTTCCCGGTTGAGGGTGGCCACCTGCCGGTTCACCCGGTCCTTCCTCCTCCCGCCTTTTGTTAAACCCTACTCTTTGTGTTTCAGGTCATTTCACTTCCTCCCGTGCTCAGTTCAAGCTCTGCTCTGCGGTTTGGTTGATGGTTCTCTGGGTTCGATTCTGGTTCTGCTCCACGGTGGTTTCTATGGGCGATATGCCATACCCATGTCCTGAATACTACTCTGCTACGTCTCCTAATGGCTTGTTGTATCCTCGGACTTTCTCTGCTTTGATTATGAGTTTCTTGGGTGCGTGTTACCTGACTGGTCTTCACCTGTGTGTAATGGTAAGTCTTGTTTTATGGGCATTCTCTGTCACTGGTTTCTTCTGGTTCCGTTAATTAGTTGCGTTCACTGTACAGATTGACTGCAACTTAAGCGCTCGTGGCCGGCTGTGTTCATCCTCGCCTCTGAAGGTAATCTATGGTTCTTTGTTTTACACTGTCCCTACTCCTGTTGCAACTTCTCACGATTCTCGTTCCTTGTTCAGCTAGGGTTATCAGGTTCGATTCCGCTGGTTTCCTTGTCAATTTGACTGTAAGTGCTGTGCGTTTATTTCGGTTCACATCTCCATTTCTTTTTGTATCAATCTTCCTTTGATTTGCCCAGCTTCTGTTCTAACCTTACTCTGTTTGTGTGCAGATTGTCTTGGTGCTAACTGTCGAGGGTTTGTCCAAACTCAACCTCAGCTCCACTCGAACCTGGCTAATCTCGCAAACTGGTAGGGTTTGCTCCGACCTTAATGTAACTGTAGGCCATGGAGGGTTTGATAGTTTAAGTGTTGGCTTTATTTTGGTTGTAATGTGTCGGGCGTGCCTCTTCCGGTGTTCTGTGACTCTTGTGTCTCTATTCTAATGTAATAATTTATATGGCCGCTTCTCTGAAGGCGTTTGCTGTTTGACAAAGCTCAGAAAATTGTAATTTGTGTTGTTTTATAATGCCCACAGTTATGTGGTGAACTGTATTAGATTAATCTCCCTTTCTTCATACAATATTTGTGTTATTTATAAAAGAAATGAAACAGTAGCTCGTTTTTGTTGGTACCTGATTGTCTTTGCAACAGCCGAAAAGGTTCTGTACTTTTGTTTGCTGTAAACGTAAGTCTGTGGCGCTTCTTTTGTTGCTCCGATTCAAATGGGTGTCTGTATAACTTCTTTCGTTATCTCGCTCCTATTACAGTTAATGATTATTCGTTCCAATCTCGTTCTTAGAACATATAGAAAGAAGTTTGTACATGCATGTGAAAATATCAAGAGGAGGTTATTTCGTTGGCAAAAATAATATAATTGTATTACAGAGGTTTTGTTTTGCTATATGTGACTCTTGTGCTGGAGGGGTCTCTCCCCTTTGTTCTTTTTTTTTATGTGTTTAAATACATGGAGAGCATAACTGCTTCCCCTATTTCAGTTGAACTGTTCAACCCGAATTCTATAACTGCCATCTAGTTTCTTTTAACAAAGAGTTAACTAAATACTATTCATCTCCTAAGCTAAAACAACTTACAATTAAAATGCTCTGAAATAAAATGAAGCAAACAATAATTAAAAGAAAAAGACAACAACTAACTTAATGAACTTTCCACCCAAGCTCGTAATCTTTGTCTTATTTCTGTTCTTCTTCCGTGAGTCAGTCAACTGTCATTTTTCTCCTCGGAGCTGGATGCTCCTGCATCAAAAAGTCTGTAAGATACAATTTTTTCACTATTTTATTATTAAAACCCTTGAATGGATAGCTGACTCGAGGGATAAGAATAAAAGACATTTTTCAAAATACCAAAAATTGAAGCCTCACCTAAAAAACCATTCGAGTGGAGACATTTTTCAAAATACCACAAAATGAAGCCTTGCCTATAAAACCATTCAAGTGGAGATGATTAATTTTACATACATTTTCCATTCTAGCTGCTTTAGCTTTCAACATCTTAGCCTCCATACAAGGGTTGTTACCGCGAAGAAAATAACTCTGAGCTGAAGAAGCCATCATCACGTGATTTCCTAGAATGCTAAACTAGCGACACTCGATCACAGTGGGGAATGAAGCAACTGCCATCAAGATCAAGTTTATAGAATCTAGATCCGGGGAGACGAGCTTAACCATGCGAATATGCCACCAAGAGAAGCTAGGGGATGGTTTGTGCAGACAAGTAGAGGAAAACCATAGCCATCACATCAATTTCGACCATGTAGTTGTGTTTTGGTATTAGGTAGAAATACGATGTCGACTTTTTTAAATAATATTTTTCGAATGAAAGTTAACGATATTAAGGTTCAAGGTAGTTATTCGTATCGTTTAGCAAATGTGAGAAGATAAAGAGAATGTTCTATTTCTTTTGCAATAAGAAAGACAAATCCATTAAATTTTGCAATTTACTCCATTCAAAGAAAGCCACTCCCCTTTTACACCAATTATCAATTAATATTGCTACGAAGCCCAATATTGCACATCTAATTGTTTAAATAAAGTCGAATTCATATTTTAATCATTTGTTTTCTTCCCAAGAGGTTAAGCCAAATTTGGAACAATAAAATCTTATTCATGTTAGTTGAAACATTTATAGAGCGATGTCATTCTACTGTTATTAAGTGAAATTTTTAATTAGAACGCCCATCCTTGATCCTTTATGGCCCCCTTTTCTTGGGATGCATATTCAACCTTTGATTTTCATTTTTTTTTTTCTTCTTAGAATGCATCGTGTGTGCCTTGATGGTCCCTTTTTTTCCAGATCCTCTTCGAGGGTGGGGTATTTTTTTTTTTTTCACATGAGCTCTTTGATGCCCCATAGTGTGTATTGTGATGCAGGAGCATCCAGCTCTGAGGAGGCAGAATGAGGCTCGCAGTCTCAGGCAGAATTTGGACACACAATCAATGCGTATAGCTGGACAGGTGTAAACACCTTGTCGGTTATTTTATTTTCATCACTTGTTTTATTTACTTTTATTAGCCATGCATTTATCCTGTTTTACTTAGGAGTTAGAAACAGAACCATAATTTGCTAGTTAGTTTGATTTTTATTTAAAAGAGGCATTGTATTAGTTTAAATCAGTTATTGGAAAACAGTTGTCAATCTGTTGGGTTGATTCCAACCAAACAGGAACAGTTTGACTCTCTGAGTTAAAAAGAACGAAAAAAAAGATGGTAAAGTCTCCTCTCTCATTTTGAAGAACAGCAATAGAAACATACAGTCATTTCCAGAAACCAAGATTCATTACTTGTTTGCTTATATTTCATCACTGTGACAAATACTATTCTACAGTATATTATTTTCTGTACATTGTAAATCATATTAAGACAGAAGATAGATTATTTGTGAGAGGTGCGGGCGCAACCCCACAGCATCGTCCACCAGCGTACAAACCCGACTGTACACACAGGTGTACACCCAGAGAAAGGCGCGGCAGAAGCAGACTCAGGCAAAGCAAAGATTACGAAAACCAGAAAGGCAGAAAAGCCTGTACATGCGAACGGAAAACCAGGTATTTAAAAAGCCGATAACTCTATAGACAAATAGCATGTTATAAAAGAGAATAAAGGAATTCTTTCTTTTTCATATGATATATGTAAAGAACAGATAGCAATCGAATAGCAAGGAATTTATGTAATCATATGACCTGAGTAAATAAACGAGAACCCGGATTACAGTCAAACATTTATATCACAAAATACAGGCAAAGTAAGTTTCGGTATCCATCGAGCATTCAATAGGACGGAACTTCAAAATACCCATTTATTAACCAACAAAAGCCGAATGTATTACATTTATAACATTTAAGGAGGAGCAGACCAGGGTTTGGTCAAAACCCTAGGTTCATAAGCTGGAAACGATACAGTCTAACAGAGTAAGGGTTCGAGACCCCGCAACTACCATTAAACAAAAAAACAGGAAACAAAACTATATTACATCCACAGAGCAGAAGCCCAGAAAAACCCACGAGGGTTTGAAGCCACAGACACCGTTTGAACAATTTATTACAGAGGGAAAGTCGAAACCACGACTACAACAGACCATCAACAGATTGAAGACCGAGACCTTAAATTTTTTTTTGCCATAAAGAAAGTCTATACAAACGACATAGACCACAGCTATCAAGCTACAAGAGTATATTAAGACACTACCCGGAAGGAGCGTGGAGAGAATGCGGGTATCAGCACCACGAGTTTGACAACCAGACCAGAGTTCACCTGTAAAACAAGCCGATAGAGATTAAACCCTTTAGATACATGTATATGTATTGAAATAGAAACAAACACCAGAAAGAAGGCAGAGTGTTAGGGTTTTACCAGGAAACCGAGCGACGAGGAACAGGACCAAACTAACCAAAATAGCAACCTGAGAACAGTGGCCGAGACGGTCAGAGCCAGACAGATAAAGACGAAGATAATATAGCATGGAACCAGCACCATTACCTGGTTATCAGAGGTGAAACGTAGCTTGGGGAACGGCGGACCTGTCAGGAACCAAAACAAAACAATTCATAAGCTAATACCAGCACCGAGATGGAGAACAAACAGAGATCCACACTTACAGCGGCAAACCATTGCTGAGCAGAGTAAAAGAACCCTCGCAGGCCAAAAGAATTTACCATCAAAACCCTTTGGAGGCAGAGTTAACCACGGAGACGGCATTCGCATAGTCATAGTGAAACAGTGTTTTCCCACAGAGCAGCTGAGAGCTTGGCGGAGTGACCCCGCGAAAATGAAATGAGGAAATGATTGGCAATTGGGTTGTCAACGGCCTTTTGATTAGCGATGACCGGTTAGTGTAGGTGAGAGCCGGTAAAACAGGTTTCGAAACCCTAACCCAAAGACCAAGGCACATACAGTGCCATTCAATACAGCATTAAAGTTGCCAGGTCATACGTTTTGTTCATTGAAATTCATACCGTGGCGGGAGGCCATCATAAGTGGTATCAGAGCCAGGTTTTTTTTTTTTTTTGAGTTAGAATCAATGGAACAAGCAGAAGGCGAAGGTGAGGCAAGAGGAAGAGCAAAAGGAAGAGGAAGAGGCAGAGGACGATTGGTCCATAGGCCAGTGGATGATGGATTGCGAGAAGAGATAAGAGTTTTGAGAGAGAGATTAGCAGTGATAGAGGCTGGAGGAAGAAGAAACCAAGCAGATAACAGTGATGAAGAGGCAGTTGAACCAGAGCAGGATGAGTTTGAGGGAATAACACCAGAACTGAGATTGTTAAAATTAGTTTTGCTATCCAGTCACAAACCGAAGCATGAATTGCCTACCTATGATGGAAGCTTATCGGCAGAAGTGTTGTTAGACTGGTTAAGTGAAGTGAATAAATTCTTTGAGTTTGAGGAGACCAGCGAAGACAAACAAGTAAGGTTTGCCGCCACCAAGTTGAAAGGGCATGCGTCCTTATGGTGGGACAGTGTACAAGCAGAAAGAAGGAGGTTAGGTAAACAGCCAATCAAGAAATGGGCTAGGATGGAAGCAAAGCTGAAGGAGAAGTTCTTACCGAAGGACTATCACATTATGTTATACAGGCAGGTACAGAACCTGAAACAGAGGGGAATGACTGTGAGAGAATTTACAGAGGAATTCTACAAATTAAATCTGCGAGTAGGATATGTGGAAGATACCTCAGAGAAGACAGCCAGATATGTAAATGGCTTGAGAGGGGAGATTTTAGACGAAATTGGTATCCTTTCACCGCAGACGTTAGATGAAGCCTATCAATTTGCATTGAAGGCTGAAGAGAAGATAAACAGAAAGCAGAACTCCCGGAGAGGAGGTGGTTCTGGCAGAGGAAAAGGTAAAGTGTATGGCAGAGGGAGAGGTACAGTCTCGAATGAGGAAGGCAGCAGTTCTAAGTCTACTGGTATGACAGAGAGAGACAACAGTAACAGGGAAGGACGACCAGCTCAGAGAGGACGAGGCTTTGGTCGAGGCAGAGGGACTGTCCAGTGTTACTGTTGTCATAAGTTGGGACATAAGTCTTATGACTGTCCGGAGGGCGAACCAGCAGGCGGAAGAGGAACCTATGTTGCCCAGCCAGAGGATGCAGAGGAAACACCTCAGGAAGCGGAGAACACACCTGAGATAGGTGAAGCCTTGGTATTGAATAAGGTGCTGTTGAAGCCAGCCAAGGAAGCTGCAGAGCCAGATCAGCGGAAAGCATTGTTTCGCACTGTCTGCAAGTCACAAGGCAAGTGCTGCAAGGTAATTGTTGACAGCGGAAGTACCGATAACATGGTAGCTATAGAGATGGTGGAGAAATTGGGATTAAAGAAATTGAAACATCCCACTCCCTACAAGGTATCGTGGCTACAGAAGGGACATCAACTGTTGGTTGATGAACAGTGTGAAGTAGAGTTTCAGATTGGAAAGTACAAGGACAAAATCCTTTGTGACGTGATGCCAATGGATGTCTGTCATTTGTTGTTAGGACGACCTTGGCAGTTTGACAGAGGTGCAGTTCACGATGGGAAGGCTAACTGCTACAAATTTGTGAAAGATGGGATCAGGCATACGCTTGTACCCATCAAGGAGGAAAACACAGCAGAGGCTAGTGGAGTGAAGGCACTGCTGTTAGGAGGAAAAGAATTCATAAAACAGATTGGGGACAGCGAGATAAACTTTGCTGTCATAAGGAGACCAAGGACAGTGGTACTCCACACACAGGTTTCAGAT
>APFE030250393.1:0-87468 GCA_000404065.3 Pinus taeda | reverse complement strand
CAGTGGTACAGCCATTGGAGCAGTCCTCAGCCAGGAGGACAGACCAGTTGCCTATTTCAGCGAAAAGCTAAATGAAAGCAGACAGAAGTACTCGACCTATGATAAGGAATTTTACGCCATTGTACAGGCTCTAAAACATTGGCGACATTATTTGTTGGGTAGTGAATTTGTTTTATTTTCTGACAATTCGGCATTGCAGTACATCATGCAACAGCATAAACTAAACCACAAGCATGCAGCCTGGGTTGAGTATCTGCAAAGTTTCACTTTTGTACTAAAGCATATTAGTGGGCAATCGAATAAGGTAGCCGATGCACTCAGTAGGAGAACATTACTGTTACAGGAGAGTACCATGCAAATCTTAGGATTTGAACACTTGAAAGAGCTGTATCCGACTGACACCGAGTTTGTAGAAGCCTATGAGGCTTGTCAAAACCCGCTGTTGCGAAATGACAGCAAGTGGTTGGACTATAATCTTCAGGAGGGTTTGCTGTTCAAAGGGGGGCAGTTATGCATTCCCGACTGTTCCATGCGAGACAATATCATACAGGAAAAACACAGCGGAGGCCTGGCAGGACACTTTGGAATTGACAAGACTATCGCTCAGGTACAGCATTTTTATTTTTGGCCTAAGATGCAGCAAGATGTACAGAGATATGTGGCTAGGTGCAGAACTTGTCAATTGGCAAAAGGTCACAGTCAAAACACTGGACTTTATATGCCATTGCTCGTCCCTAGTCGACCTTGGGATTCGGTCAGTATGGATTTTGTGCTAGGATTACCAAAAACACAGCGCGGCTTTGATTCAGTGATGGTTGTAGTCGACCGATTTTCGAAGATGGCACACTTTGTACCGTGCAGGAAAACCAGCGACGCTACTTACATAGCGCACCTTTTCTTCACAGAGATTGTACGGTTACATGGACTTCCACGAAGCATCATTTCTGATAGAGATGTCAAATTTACTGGTCATTTCTGGAGAACCTTATGGAAGAAATTAGACACTCAGTTGCAGTTCAGCTACGCTTACCATCCACAGACGGACGGACAGACGGAGGTAGTGAACAGGAGTCTGGGGAATTTGCTCAGGAGTCTAACAGGTGAAAATTCCCGTACTTGGGATCGTGTGTTAGCACAGGCAGAATTTGCATATAATGATTCTCCCAACCGTAGCACAGGCTACAGTCCTTTCCAAATACTGTACGACATGCACCCGCGAGGAGTGCACGAGTTATGAGATTTGGGCAAACTGGAGAAGCGGAGTGCTGATGGGGAAGATTTCGCCCAAGCTATGAGCAAACTACATGAACAGGTAAAGCTAAAATTGCAGGACAGCGGCCAGAGATACAAACAGCGAGCTGATGCAAAATGCAGGGAAGTACAGTTTAACGTCGGGGATGAAGTTCTCGCGTACTTATGCAAAGAGCGATTTCCAAAGTGAGAGTACAGCAAGCTCAAGTTCAAGAAAATCGGGCCCTGCAAGATCATTCGCAAATTTTCTGCGAACGCTTACGAGATACAGTTGCCACCAGGGATTGGTATTTCCCCTATCTTTAATGTGGCAGATCTGTTCCCTTATATTGCAGGTTCAGCAGATGATGCGGCAGCAGAGCCACCACGGGACACCCAGTTGAAAGGAGATTTATGGACGAGACAGTTGCCGATGGCACCACCCGTCGAAATTGAGGGAATCTTGGACACACAGGTAGCAAAGCGTACACGGAGGAAGGAATATTTGAGATATTTGGTAAAGTGGAGGAACCATCCAATAGAGGACAGTTCGTGGCTTAATGAGACACAAATTCAAAAGGCAGGCTACTTTGTTAAAGACCTCATGGAACGGAGCCATGACTTTTTGTCACCCCGGGAGCCTGATGCAGGAGCATCCAGCTCTGAGGAGGCAGAATGAGGCTGGCAGTCTCAGGCAAAATTTGGACACACAATCAATGCGTATAGCTGGACAGGTGTAAACACCTTGTCGGTTATTTTATTTTCATCACTTGTTTTATTTACTTTTATTAGCCATGCATTTATCCTGTTTTACTTAGGAGTTAGAAACAAAACCATAATTTGCTAGTTAGTTTGATTTTTATTTAAAAGAGGCATTGTATTAGTTTAAATCAGTTATTGGAAAACAGTTGTCAATCTGTTGGGTTGATTCCAACCAAACAGGAACAGTTTGACTCTCTGAGTTAAAAAGAACGAAAAAAAAGATGGTAAAGTCTCCTCTCTCATTTTGAAGAACAGCAATAGAAACATACAGTCATTTCCAGAAACCAAGATTCATTACTTGTTTGCTTATATTTCATCACTGTGACAAATACTATTCTACAGTATATTATTTTCTGTACATTGTAAATCATATTAAGACAGAAGATAGATTATTTGTGAGAGGTGCGGGCGCAACCCCACAGCATCGTCCACCAGCGTACAAACCCGACTGTACACACAGGTGTACACCCAGAGAAAGGCGCGGCAGAAGCAGACTCAGGCAAAGCAAAGATTACGAAAACCAGAAAGGCAGAAAAGCCTGTACATGCGAACGGAAAACCAGGTATTTAAAAAGCCGATAACTCTACAGACAAATAGCATGTTATAACAGAGAATAAAGGAATTCTTTCTTTTTCATATGATATATGTAAAGAACAGATAGCAATCGAATAGCAAGGAATTTATGTAATCATATGACCTGAGTAAATAAACGAGAACCCGGATTACAGTCAAACATTTATATCACAAAATACAGGCAAAGTAAGTTTCGGTATCCATCGAGCATTCAATAGGACGGAACTTCAAAATACCCATTTATTAACCAACAAAAGCCGAATGTATTACATTTATAACATTTAAGGAGGAACAGACCAGGGTTTGGTCAAAACCCTAGGTTCATAAGCTGGAAACGATACAGTCTAATAGAGTAAGGGTTCGAGACCCCGCAACTACCATTAAACAAAAAAACAGGAAACAAAACTATATTACATCCACAGAGCAGAAGCCCAGAAAAACCCACGAGGGTTTGAAGCCACAGACACCGTTTGAACAATTTATTACAGAGGGAAAGTCGAAACCACGACTACAACAGACCATCAACAGATTGAAGACCGAGACCTTAAATTTTTTTTTGCCACAAAGAAAGTCTATACAAACGACATAGACCACATCTATCAAGCTACAGGAGTATATTAAGACACTACCCAGAAGGAGCGTGGAGAGAATGCGGGTAGCAGCACCACGAGTTTGACAACCAGACCAGAGTTCACCTGTAAAACAAGCCGATAGAGATTAAACCCTGCAGATACATGTACATGTATTGAAACAGAAACAAACACCAGAAAGAAGGCAGAGTGTTAGGGTTTTACCAGGAAACCGAGCGACGAGGAACAGGACCAAACTAACCAAAATAGCAACCTGAGAACAGTGGCCGAGACGGTCAGAGCCAGACAGATAAAGACGAAGATAATATAGCATGGAACCAGCACCATTACCTGGTTATCAGAGGTGAAACGTAGCTTGGGGAACGGCGGACCTGTCAGGAACCAAAACAAAACAATTCATAAGCTAATACCAGCACCGAGACGGAGAACAAACAGAGATCCACACTTACAGCGGCAAACCATTGCTGAGCAGAGTAAAAGAATCCTCGCAGGCCAAAAGAATTTACCATCAAAACCCTTTGGAGGCGGAGTTAACCACGGAGACGGCATTCGCACAGTCACAGTGAAACAGTGTTTTCCCACAGAGCAGCTGAGAGCTTGGCGGAGTGACCCCGCGAAAATGGAATGAGGAAATGATTGGCAATTGGGTTGTCAACGGCCTTTTGATTAGCGATGACCGGTTAGTGTAGGTGAGAGCCGGTAAAACAGGTTTCGAAACCCTAACCCAAAGACCAAGGCACGTACAGTGCCATTCAATACAGCATTAAAGTCGCCAGGTCATACGTTTTGTTCATTGAAATTCATACCGTGGCGGGAGGCCATCATATTGTCTTTTTTGATGCCCCATAGTGCATAGTGCATATTCTCCTTTGTAGTTAGAAAAAATCTCAAATTTATGTATTCTCGATAAAATTTTAAAATTTCAACCAAAGATTAACTTGTCAAAAATAGAATTTAAATAGAAAGAAAAGTGAAATACAAATTCCATATTAAAAATAGAATTTAAATAGAAAAAAGTGAAAAGCAAATTCCATATTGAAGATTACGTTTAAATAGAAGAAAAAATGAAATAAATTCCATGAAAAGATTAAAGATAAGCTTTATGCTCTTTATTATTTATAAAAAATAACTTAGTTTTCATTGATGGACATTACACACTACTTTATAGAATTTAAATAGAAGGAAAAGTGAAAGATAAATTCCATGAAAAGCTTAAGAATAAACTTAATGCTCTTTATTATTTATAAAAAATAACTTAGTTTTCATTGATGAACATTATACACTACTCAAAATGACTTTTCAAGTTTGATAAAGTTTTTCTTTTAATTATTGAAACATAGTTTCTTTTTTATTTTAGCAAAGTTCACTGTGATAAAGCTAAAATTTGATTTTTAGGAAAAGAACAATTTTAATTTTATTATAATTTAACTTTTCACTCTAATCAAGAAAAAGGTTTAAGTCCATGAAAAATTCCAAAAGATAGTTTTGAATTTCAATTAAAATTTCAACAGAATTAGAATTAGAATGTTGGTGGAGTTCGCAATTTGCTTTTCACTATCATCAAAATGAATGTTTAAATTTTGTGAAACATATTTAGAGTACTATTTACACTCTCAAATATATCAAAGTGTGTGCACTCGTCCCTTGACTAAAAGCTATCATAAAAGACCCGTAAACTTTAATACTATGGAAAGTTGATTTTTCCCTCCATGACTAAAAGTTATCATGGAAGACTCGTAACCTTTAATATCATGGAAAGTGGAGTTTTAACTTAAATAAAGTGAGTTTCTTCTCAATTTTTTTTACGAATGATTAGAAGATTATTATTCAACCCTTTACTTAGAAATTTCAATTAAAACCTGAGAATATATATATATATTAAATTATAATTTTCATAAGTGAAAGAAGAATATTAGAAAAGAAAAGTTGAAGATAAAAAAATAAAATAAAGTGGTCATATAAATTTATAAAATTTTAAGTTGTGTTCAACTCTCAATAAAGGGAGACATATTGGGAGAATCCATGAATTTTCACAAAATATTGTTAAATTTTTTAAATAACCAAAGACGTAGCCATAATTTGATAGACAAATGACCTAGAATAGTGAACTACACATATATTCTATTTAGTGATTATAGCCTAGATTACATGGATTTTGGAACTATAATAACTCATTAGCTTAAGCAAAGGGAGAACTTGGTGTAGTTAATATTGTCAAGGAATATCCAAATTTTAGTTTTTTTATCTATGTTCACAAAGCTAATTTCAACATGGATTTCAATATTCTTCCAAATAAACTTATGATATTCTCAAGATGTTGGTCCACTATCCCAAGTGTCTATAGCCTTCATAGAGTCATACTAGCATCATTGAGCTTACTCAACTTATACGAGCATCCATAGCCTTGATAAATGTATTTACACTTCCCTATTTTCGTTTCCCTAGAAAGAACTAAGCTTCTTTTCCTATCATTTTATTTTAAAATTATGCTTTAGAAATTATCGGACGAGAGAAGTAGTAGCTGGTGGGCATCATCCCTACTTATAATAATCATCAATCATTCCTAGGGTATAAAGATATCCCTTCAATTATTAATTTTAAGCTCTAAATGTTAGGCTCCCCGCCTTCCATGACAGTAAAAAACTAGTGCATTGACTAATTGCATAAGTCTTAGTGTAATAAGGGGACTTATTATCTTAGATAGTTCTATGTTCCATAATACATATGAACATTTTTAGATGATATTTGCAAGCTTTATTAAAGATATGGTGTAAATAAGTCATTAAAGATTTATGCTCTGACTCAGGCCTAGATTCTCGTTGTTGTGGCTTTAGTGAAGAGACGTAAAGGATGGAGTCCAGTTGTGTTGTTTGGACCTGAGAAAACACCCATCATTGCGAGATCACACCTATCATTGTTGTTATTTTATTTAGGTTCATTCAAGAATTCAGAAAAATGGCTTCATTTAATAGCTTCTGACACATCAAGTGCGTTTATGGCATATTAAACAATACCCTTAATTTGACCATGTATCAGAAAATATCTTTAAAATTCACATTATTTAACCCTCTACTAATACAAACCTAATACACCTTCCCAATTTAAAAAACCCTACTTTCACTAGATATTGTAGCTATTCATTTTTTCATTAACATTTTTTAACGCCTTTATATTTTTCATTAACTTTGAGCTCCATTTTCTATACTTGCCAATATAAAACCTTTTATCTCCTATATAGCTGCTAATATATTATGGCATGTTTTCCTAAATATAAATCCCTTAATATAAATACACTTGATATGTTGTTTCTTCCCAAATAAAACTCCCCTAAATTCAAAGAACTCTGAAAAAAAATACCACTTAAATTCCACACACGCTACTATTGTCATAATGTTAATGGCCCCATAATTTCAGAGAACTCCGAAAAAAAAAATACCACACTTGAATTCCGCAAAAGCTACTATTGTGATAATGTTAGTGGTATGCCACTCTGCATCTTCCTCTCCGTGAAGCGTGAATCCTTCGAGTCTTTCATGGTTAAGTGAGTCATTTACCTTCAATAAAAAAAAATTGGATACTCTTCCTCCATTTTCCTTTTTCTAATGGGTTATTTTGGGAAATGTCAAATGGATACTCTGTCCTTTGCCTTTTTCTAATGGGTTAATTTGTGAAATGTTAGATAAATACATAAGCTCAGCATCCAAAGACATCACTTCTGAAATGGTAGTCGATGGTTTGTGTAGTACGTATTGATTTTTGAGCAGAACGCTACTGACCTTTCATGTCAATGCAAGTAAGATGGAGGGAGATCAATAAAAAATGGGAGGTATTAATTTCATGAAGTGTTTTTATTCGACCTAGAGACGTTTTCAGCTACTTGTAACTTTTATAAATGAGAAGAACTGTATATGCATTTCTTTTATTATATACCCGAAGAAAAGGAGGGATTCCACAATTAATAGCCATTCAATGGCTAATGGCTAATTTGCCTTGTGATATTCAATATTAGCATTTAGTTGTTAATTTAACTCATTCAAATGGATTTTCATTCCGTTGATTTATTTTGTCTTTCATTTATTTTCTCATATTTTAAATATATAATCAAAAATTAGACCAGATCTTATTGTTTCTAAAATCGTCTGCCAATTTAGGGTTTAGTCAAGACGGTTACTTTTTTTATTTGAATGTTTCATCCATTATAGAGGGTGGTTATGGGTTTGATATATATAATTATTATTATTTTTTTATTTTACATTTTTTTTAAATTTCAAACAGTCTCTGAAATATAACTTTTTTTACTATTGAAATTATAATAATAGGAACTTTTTGAAGTGATAATTGACTTGAATTTACATTTGACTTGGAGAAGCATAATTTTTTTTATCAAAATATCACAAGATGAATCCTCGCCTAGAAACCCATTCAAGCAGAGAGAATTAATTTTACACACATTTTCCATGTTAAGTCCTATCACTTTCCCATCTTAACGTGCACACAAAGGTTGTTGACACACAAATATTAAGTCAGAACTAAAGAAGCCATAGTCATGTGATTCCGTATAATGCAAGAGGAAGAATTGACGACAGTATGGGATGAAGCTACTACCATCGAGATCATTCCCTGTGATGCTAGAGGAAGAATTGACGACAATATGGGATGAAGCTACTACCATCGAGATCATGTTTATAGAATCTAGATACAAGGAGACAAGGCTAACCATGTGAATATGCCTCCAAGAGAATGTTAGAAAATTAATCCCAATTATCGTATTAATTAGACTGACGACAACCATATGTGTGCTACACCTGAACTGCAAATTGTGATTTTGTTTGTAGGCTGAAGGCCTGAAGTTTTGAGCAAAAGTACAAACCAACCATTCCGCAACACATTAGATAGTTAAAACACTTAATGAAGGCTTAGTAGATATGTATGGGTAAACATTTATTGCGCAACTCTTAATTGCGGTAACCTTTGCAAGTTCAGAAAATCAGTCATTTTGTATAATCGCCCATCTTGTGTCTTAAATATTTACTCTCATGTATTAATGAGTCAAAGTTGTATGTTTTAATAAATATGAATGTAAAGTCATTTGCATAAGTAAGTAGAGAGTCGAGTGTGTAAGTCTAAGAGGTAGAGAAGAGAAAATTGTGGAGAAAATAAAGGTGGGCGCGTGAAAAAAATTAATTACGGGGTTTTACCGAGAGTTACTCTCCAACCCCTGGTGAAGCATAAATCGTAATAAGATTTCTTTTTGTTTTACTTGGAGTTGCAGCGTGAAAATTTATCAGGGGAATGTATTTTCATATGTTTTTAAATATACTCCAAAGTATGTTTTGTTGTGACTTGGTTTTAAACTTTGACGACTAGCTTTATGCAACCATTTTTTTTTACTATATTTTGTCATGAGTAAATTTCTGTACTTCTTTCTAAGCTTGTGTCCATTCGTGATTTTCTTGCCGCAACTAGATATTTGACCTCCACAACTGATTTGTTGAGGGAGACTCCTCTCCTTTTCCCCTAGTAAATTTCTTTAACAGGGTATCAGACTGGGTTAAACTTTATTAGTGTAAAAATGAGCGTTTTTAATAGAAGTTAAAAGAATTGTTTTGAGGGTAGGCTTTTTCTGGAATAGAGATTTTTTTTTACAATGAGAAATGGAAACATCAAGAACAAGATTGACTAATCCTTAGATACCTCAGTATGCCTACTGGGCTATAACAATGAAGGTTATGTTTTCTTCTCAAGGCATTTGGGATTTGGTGGACAATGGTTTTCAAGGACCAGCGGATGCAACAACTTACACTGCCTTGACACAACCATAAATGGATTTGTTGAGGGACAACAGGAAGAAGGATTCAAAACCTCTCTTCTACATCTTTCAAGAAGTTCATGAAATTGTTTCCCCAAGGATTGCAGCAGCAACAAAGTCCAAGCAAGCATGGGACACCCTCCAAATAGCCTACCAAGGCATGACGAAAGTGAAGACATCAAAGCTACAAATGTTAAGGAGAGACTTTCAGACAATTTGTATGAAAGAGTCTAAGAATGTAGACTCATTTTTTACACATATAATTGGATTGGTTACTCAAATTAGGTCTCATGCTGAGACACTTGAGGAAAGAATAATATTTGAGAAAGTTTTGGGAAGTCTGCGAGCAAGGTTTGGTGCCATCGTTGTGGCCATAGAAGAGACAAATGATCTCTCACATTTTTTAGTGGATGAGATTCATGCATCACTAATTTCTCATGAGCATAAAATGAATAATGCAACAAGCTCCTCATTGGATCATGCCTTCAAGGCAAAAGTTTCATTTGGTCAAGGTAGAGGCAGAGGGAGATCAAATGCTAGAGGAAGAGGAAGAAGCCCACACATAGGTGGAAGTGGTAGCCCTTCAAGTTCAAGTGGAAGAGGTAGCAATCAAAATGAAAGTCAAGGTCGAAGACAAAATAAAGCACAAGGTCAGAGGTATGATAAATCTCAAGTCCAATGTCGGTACTGTAAGAAGTATGATCATTATGCAAATGAATGTAGAAAGAAGCAATATGACATTAGTAACAAACTGAGTGTAAATTTCACAAAGGAAAATTAGAACCATGATATCATGTTCTTAACTTGTAATATAGGACAAGAAAAATAAAGTGATGTATGGTTTCTAGATTTAGGCTGTAGTAACCACATGACAATGAACATAGAAATATTTTCCAATCTAGATGAAAGTGTGAAATATGAAGTGGCATTAGGGATTGATAGAAAAGTCCCTGTCATGGGGAAAAGGTAGCGTCAATATTCTAACAAACAAGAGGGAGAAGAAATACATGTCAAATATTTATTTTGTCCCTACTCTAAAGCATGGCCTCATAATAATTTCACAACTCATGGAAAAGGGATACAATGACTTTTTCAAAAATGATGAGTGCACAATTTTGGATAAGCCTCCAAACAAACAACTGATTGCAAAATTTCATATGAAAAGCAATATAACGTTCACAAGAGGATGAAAGAAATGGCGCACTTGTCACACAAGTAAACTTTTAGGCAGAGGTCAAAGATGAAAACTGGTTATGGCATTTGATATTTGGTCATCTCAACTTTGGAGGTTTGAATTTGTTGCATAGGAAACGCATGGTGAATGGATTACCACTCATAGAAAAATAGAACAACCTATGTAAAGGATCGATCTTGGGAAAACAACATAGAGAGACATTTCCAATAGGAAATTCAATAAGGGCAAAGGCATCTTTGGATATTTTCCATTTAGATTTATGTAAACCAATGTAGACACCATCAATTGGTGCCAACCATTATATTTTTACTTTCGTAGATGATTATACAAGGAAGACATCGGTCCACTTCCTAGAACAGAAAAGTGAAGTGTTTGAGTGCTTTCGACAATAAGAAGCTCTTGTTGAAAAGGAATGTGTACACCACATCAAATTCTTGAGGACTGACAGAGGTGGTGAATACATCTCAAATGACTTCCTTAATTTTTCAAGGAGCATGGAATTCACAAGAAATTTACAACAATGTATACATATTAGAAAAATGGTGTCTTGAAAAGGAAGAATAGGACCATTATGGAAATGGAAAGGAGTATGTTGAAGGAAAAACATTTTCCAAATGATTATTGGGCTGAAGTTGTCGCTTGTGCAGAATATATAGTGAATAGTTGTCAAACCAAAAGTGTCAGGAACATAGTTCCTGAAGAGGCATGGAGTGGAAGAAAGCATGGTGTGACTCACATGAGAGTGATTGGATATGTGGCATATGCACATGTCCTAGATGAGTTGAGGAAGAAGTTGGACAACAAGGGGGGAAATTCATATTTGTTGGATATAGTGATGAATCCAAGGTATACAAGCTCTACAATCCATCAACCAATAAGGTCTCAATCAACAAAGATTTGTAATTCATATTAGAGGAAGCATGGGATGGAATTTTAGAGAACAGAGTCAATGTCAAAGCATGTATACCACATGAGGACAAAGAGGAATTGACAACAACAAGCAATTCCTCAACAATGACTCCCTCTACTCCTATTCAAGCGTAACAAAGAAGGCAAGAAGTAACATAGTCAACAATTAATAGGACAACGTTGTGTAGTCAAGCAAGTGCTTCTCCAAGCACGCCACAAAGTGCAACACCAACTGACATGTCAAGCCCATCTTCCGCAAGCATAAGAAGACCAAATTTTAGAAATTTAAATGAACTTTATGAGCAAGATGAAGTTGATAGTAGCGCTGGTATGAATTCCTTATTTGCATTATTTTGTCATGTAGATGACCCAATCCATTTTGAATATGTATTCAAAAAAGAAAAATGGGCTACAATGGAGGAAGAAATAGAAGCAATAGAAAACAATGACACATGGGAGTTAGTGAAGCTTTTGCAAGGAAAAGAAGTCATTGGAGTGAAGTGGATCTATAAGACCAAGAGAAGCATTGAGGGGAAGATTGAGAGGCATAAAGCAAGGCTAGTTGTCAAAGGATACAAGCAGCAACCTCCGAGAGATTATGTAGAGACATTTGCGCGAGTCGCGAGGATGGAGACGGTGGGTACATTCTTGTTGATTGCAATGCAATATAGATAAAGTGTATCAAATGGACGTAAAATCAACCTTCTTGAATGGAGTTTTGAAGAGGATGTATATTTTGCACAACCACCTAGTTATGAGGTAGAAGGTCAAGAAGACAAGGTGTATAGGTTGAGAAGATCTCTTTATGGGTTGAAGCAAGCACCGTATGCATGGTATAGCAGGGGAGATGCTTACTTGTTGGACAATGACTTCGACAAATGTGATGGTGAGCCTACTCTCTACATCAAAGAGAGTGACAGTAAGATTCATATTGTTGTCTTATATGTATATGATTTGATTTTTACAGGCAGTGACGATTTCCTCGTCACGTATTTCAAAGACGTCATGAAGAGTGAATTTGAAATGGCTGACTTGGGGTTGTTAAGTTATTCGTTTGGCATAGAAGTGAAGCAAATAGAAAATGACATTTTAATTTGTTAAAAAAGGTATGTAGAAGACTTTTTGGAGAGTTTTAATGTGTAGAACAACAAACCCACACCAACTCCAACTTTCATGGTGTTGAAGTTAAGAAATGAATATTGCAACAACAATGTCAATCCGACATTATACAAAAGTGTAGTGGCCAACTTGATGTCTTTCACTACCACTAGGCCTGATATAATGTATGTAGTAATGTTGGTGTCGAGGTTCATGGAGACACCCAAGGAGACACATTGGAAAGAATATAAAATGATTTTAAAGTATGTCAAGGGGACAAAACAAAATGGTATTTTGTATGCTGCAACAAATCATTTTAGGCTAGTTGGTTACACTAACAACGATTGGGTATGAAGTGTCGATGACAGAAAGAGCACGTCAGGATATGGTTTTCATTTAGGTTATGGAGCCATTTCATTAGCATCCAAGAAGCAACCAATAGTGTCACTGTCAACAACATAAGTTGAATATGTCACTACAACAACAACAACGTGTCAAGAAGTTTGGATGAGAAGGATGTTGAGGGATATTTTCCACGAACAAGAGGGAACAATAACTATTTTTTCCGACAACACTTCCACAATTGGATTGTCAAATATTTTTGTTTCTCACAAGAGGACCAAGCATATTGATGCTAAATATCATTTTTTAGAGAGTTGACTAAAAATGGTGAAATTATGTTGTAGCACTTTATGTCACAAGAACATTTTGTCGATATTTTCAGAAAGTCATTGCCACGTGAAAATATTATTTATCTCAGATATTGTTTGGGCATTGTCAATGGCAATAGTTGTGATTAAGGGGGAATGTTGGAAAATTAATCCCAACCACCACATTAATTAGATTGACAAAAACCATATGTGTGGTACACCTCAATTGCAAGTTTGTAGGTTGAAGGACTGAAGTTATGAGAAGAAGTACAAACTAACCATTCCGCATAGTTAAAGCACTTAATGAAGGGTTAGTAAATATGTATGGGTAAACATTTACTTCACAACTCTTACCTGCAATCTGAAACCTCTGCAAGTTTAGAAAACCACTCATTTTGTATAATCACCCATCCCATGTCTTAAATATTTACTCTAACATGTATTAATGAGTCAAAGTTGTATGTTTTGATAAATATGAATGTAAAATTTGTTTTCATAAGTATGTAGAGTCAAGTGTGTAACTATAAGAGGTAGAGAGGAGAAAAAAGTGGAGAAAATATTGGCGGGCGCATGAAAAAAGTTAATTAGGGGGTTTTATAGGGATTTACTCCACAACCCCTGGTGAAGCATAAAACATAGTAAGATTTCTTTTTGTTTTGCTTCGAGCTACAACCTCCAAATTTATCATGCAAATATATTTTCATATGTTTTGAAATATAATCCGAAGTATGTTTTGTTGCGACTTGATTTTAAAATTTCACAACTAGCTTTACCGCAACCATTTTGTTTTACTCTATTTTGTCATGAGTAAATTTCTCTATTTTTTATTAAGCCTTTGTCCTGTTGCGATTTTGTTGCCACAACTGGAGATTTGACCTCTACAACTAATTTTTTGAGGGTGTCACATACCTCCTTGGCACCATATTAAAAACCACATACTCTTGGTAGATACCTCCTTAACACAATATTATAAACCAGATATTATGTCCTTCACTAAATTTAGCTTGGATTATATGAAATAGTTGTCACATGCATCTATATATAGTCATTTCATAAACCAAGTTAACACAAGAAATTCTATACATCACATTGCAAAGGAAAGAATCAATCATGATCATTCAAGATCCTGCATTCGAGTTTCCTTCCTTTGAGGATTCAACACAAGCATTAATGGAGACAATGTCAAAAATACACTATGGCTAGCTTTTCCATATAACATGTTGATAGTCCTACTGTCATAGTCGAAAGTATCATTGAAACATATCTAATGCAATACAGATCATAGTGAATAAATAGTTAAGACAACCTTTAGTGGATGCAATTCATGGTGCAAAAGGCCTATCATGAATAATCTAAACCACTGTCTATACAATGGAAACCTTAAAAACATAAATTATTGATCATACCTAGTTATCTCATGCATCATTATTCAATCATCCTCCTAGACAAGGATCACACATGGATCTATACATATATGTTGAGAGAATTCGAGAATATATAGGGTAAGGAACATACAGTACATCCCATGCAATGGAATCCGACAAGAGAAATGGAAATAATGTCACTTGGAAACCAACTACCGCCACCCAACCTAGAACTAACTTCCTCCAACTCACCCCTGACCCGAGAGTTCTTTCCATGGATAAATTGCCTCTTGTTGATCTCTTCAATGGGTATTTAATACCCTCTTTGATGATATGGTTTCCATTAGCAGCATCCCTATTTTACAGATCTTTTTTATCGATTTTCCTAGCATTTTCCCAGAAAAGCTCACCTTTATCTCCTACGAGTGTCTTCCTCATAAAAGCTTGCCTTTCTCGCCTGGAAATATTTTATGTTTTTCTTACCTTAGCATCTTTCTCTAGCTAAGTAGCATAATGGGTATTTATCTCCAATCCATTAAGCTTATCTATAATTTGATCTAGAAGTATTATCATGAGAGAATTATCCCTTCCCATCCACCAATGAAATTTGGCAATAATCTCATCTCTTTGTGTCTCAATCTTCTAAGTGATTAAATTATTTTATTTATTTAATTATAAAGTATTTACTTTCCTTGTTACACATTAGCCCTAACGTTTCTAATCTTAGGTTAGCCAATTTTTTCATACAATGGAGCAGTGTTACATACTTCCCCCATTAAATTTACACCATCCTCGGTGTATTACTACATTTTACAACATTATTTTCTCATTCACTAGTAGTTGTTTCTGACTTTACAGGCTCCCATGGACTTGCTATCTAAATCAAGTCTTCTTATTGATATCGATTATAAAGGAGTTCTATCAGAAAATCTCCTTCCATTGTTTTTTTTCTGAATTAAACTATTCTATTATGTACATGAAGCCAAGATACAATTACATTTGAGCTGACAGAGGGATCCTTCTACCAGAGATAATGACAGAGTGGATCAACCAGGTGTAGCCAGGAGAAAGACCACTTGTTGCATGTGTTTGAGACCCAAAAAATTCCCATGCAGGGGAGAACCTAACTAACATTCTCACCAGCCACCAGAACAGAGGACCAAAGCCATATGATGCAAAAACATTCCCACGCAGGGGAGAGCCTAACTGACCTTCTTTCCCATCCCCTGAATAGAGGACCGAACCACAAAATAACCAACTCTTTCGCTTAGCGTTGGCAGAATAACTCTGAGACAAAATGACATGAATAGACAAGATGACACGTAGACAACCAGAGACAAGTGGACAGAGAGACTTGACCGAAGAGACCATGAACCAAAACCAGAACCAAGCAGCAAAACCTGAATCGAAGCGGCAAGCTATTCCTCTGGCTCCTCCTCCACGATTGGACAAGGTCTGTAATAATCCTCATCCTGCACCGTGGTTTTAGTTTCCACGATCGCTACAGGTTGACGCTGGCTGCTTTCCCTCTGTGGATTTGGAAAATCTGCAGCTTTGCCCTTGTCTTCCTGGGCCAAATTGGTTTCTTGGGCCTCATCCTTTGGAGGAGCAAACTCAGGTGGAGCACTGGAGCTGCCATCATCCACAGGTTCATCGATGAACAGAACGAAGATGTGGGCATTTATGCGTGGGGGGTTCAGGTGACTTTCGAAGGAGAAGATAGCGGAGCCAAAGAAGGGAGCAGCCAAGGTCCCAGGGGAGCTTGCCTCCAGGAATTGGCTAGGCCGGATAGGATTGGTGGTAGCAGAGCTACGAAAATGGCAGAAATAGTGACAGTGAGGGCAGTGGCAAGGTGGACGGGTCTCCTCATCAGTCGGGCGCCACGAGGTCCCTCCTCTGCTAGTGCCATGATGGCTCAGCAGCCTCTGACGCTCTCGAACCATGTTAGCAGGGTAATGCAGAGAATAATCAACTTGGACGATCAGGCTTGGGCTATAACAGAACAGGGCAGAGCCCGAATTAACCAGGACCAGCAACTGAATTAACCAGGATTTAGGCAAAATGTGGTCAAGGATGCAGAGGGGGCCTTTGTTTATAGAGCTCCCTGCTCTACCTCGGAGGTCGTCCGCCATTAAGGTGGCTATCACATCCATAGCAGAGCCGAACTGAACAATGCTGTCAAGTGAGGCCGGGGCGTTAATGCACCCAGGTTGCCGTCCTGTGGCTATTAAAGCCACCTTCCGGGATCGATCTACTCCACTGATTCCCAAGTTAACGTGGCGCGTGGTCGGCATGTGGCCTCCATGAGACCCCTGTCCCATCAACCGCCTTGGACTAGCTAGCACCCGTATCCGGGGAATCTCCTTCCATTGTTACCTATAACATTTGTTTCAATTAATTTGGTGAAAGATTTCAAATGCATAAACTCAACTTTGTTCACCATAGTTAATATCGTAACTTGATATATAATACTACTATTGGAGTAACTATGGGTTATGTTTCCCGCCATTTAAATATGATTACTCATGTTCATTGTACTTAAATAAATGCACATTTTTCCAATGCATTCCTCCAATTCCTTTGTGTTCCTACCGGACACTAGCACATTTGACTAATCAACAGGTATAAAATATCACATCAGGTTAGCTCAACATAACCATAAACTATAAATCATATGTACCCACCAATTATTGACCACATGTAATCCACATAGATCAGAATCATAATCACATGCATACAAAATGAAAATGAAACATGGATACTTATCCTTGAATCACTTCTTAGCTTCTTTCTTTTGTATGCACTCGAGGTCGGTTTCCATACCAAAAAATCACCAAGTGCCTTCTCTTCTATCTTGTGCACCTGCACATAGTGTTAATTACACAGACACAACTATATGTGTCATATATTATCATGCAATATGTGCATCCATACCCATACCATATGTACCGTTTGTACACAGTACCACCTGTACATGTGTACCCAATCTCAATGTCCATAGCATCACCTCCATGACATATCCTTCATCCACATGTTTTTAACCACGTTAGTATTATGCCAAAAATTCCTCCAATTATTCATATTACATTTAGACAAGTTCGACCAAACTGTGCTCGATTTTTCGTTTGGAAATTAAGGAATTTCATGGTCCTGTTCAATTTCTGCAATTTGACCATAAGTAAATAATTTTTTATGTCAATGTATTCAGGTGCTTTTATTTAGCTAATCCTTTTCATGTGTTTTGTGGTTGCGGAATATTTTCACCAAACTCATTCATACTACAACTTTATCATACCAATAAATTTGAGTTTTGGAATTTACTCAGTCCCAAAATCGGGTCTTAATTACCTCCACCAAATCAAAAAGAAATATTTTAATCTAGTATTACTTTTAATGTTATACTTGAGGTTTAATAACAACTTTTAGCCTTGTCTTTAGGAAAATAATTATTTGGTACTCAAAAGTACTCTATACATAAACTAGTTATGTCATATGCTTTATTGTTCCTCATTTTACACTTCTTCCAACATGTTGCTGGCCATGAATAATTCTGTGTATGTCTAAAAACCAATTGAACAACCATTATGATAATACATATATTTCCCATACATGAGTTATAAATGAAGGTTACAATATTCTCAGCTCGACACCCTTGAAGTGTTTAGGCATTATGTGTACCAAGGTTATTTACATGTTTACACTTCACCTTAAACATTAAATCATCCTTGGAAAACAAAAGAATAGAACTCATTTATCAATTATCAAATTCAATAACATGAATTCCCACGTTGTTTATGCAATACTTGTTATGTTGTCCTATTCAGAACCAAACAACACTATTAATGCAATCTAACTGGCATATGTCTTCAAGATTGTTTTGATAGTGGAATAAAATATGGATTTCATATTATACGGTTGTCCATTTCATATTATACCCAATATCTTTGTTCACAACAATCTTGATTACTAGTGCCACTTAGCCATCATCGTCTTAGTTGTTATATGATTTGATATCCTCTTTCTTCCTCATGTAGAAAATTTTATATGTTTCATTTTACTTGATGCATTAATTATTTTACTACCATCCTAAGATCCCTTGATTATCATAAGTTGTATTAATGTGAAAACTTATGGTTTACCAAACATTGGTTTATTAATTTGGAACGGTCATATTCTAGATCTAATGTACTTCTTACTAGTCATTAGGCTGCATTTGAATTGCTCTATTTTTAATACAAATGTATAAGCACCACCATATGAATCTGTTTGTCATATAAAGATTATATATACACACATATCATTTTAATCTTATCTCTTCCCACATGAAGTACCTTTTCCAGATATACAATCCTTCTACTAAAAGCGTATTCTTCTTGCTTCAGATTGGAAAGATTCCTATTATAAGATATCAAGAAAACTCCATCCATGTCTGGATGGGTATGCACATCAAGATTGCGAAGTTTGTGGTTGCATGCTTTGAGTTGACACATTGGAGTTTGACTAGATTCAAGAATGTGGCATTGAACTTTTATTTAATTTTTTCTTAATAATATTAATCACAAGCCTTAGGACTTTCTTTTACACTTCAATTATGTATTGGTACTTTTGGGTGACAATCCCATTGACCTACTTATGAAGGTCATACCATTATTAATGTATGATGTCTTCGTGCATATAATAAGTTGTATTTCATGTGTGCATACTCTTCACAACTTTGACCCTGGTTCAGTCTGTATTTGAACTTATAATTTCTGGTTCTTATTAATATTAGTTACAATTATTTAGATATTATTTTACTCAAAACACGTGTAGGTCCAAACTAAAGGGCCTCTAAATTAGACATAAATTAAGGCCCATGCATCTAATTTAAAACATAAATTAAGGCTTGTGACCATCACTCAACACATTAAACCTCTCCTTTTGCATTAGATAATTTATTTTTAACTTTAATATATTAATTAGGAAGGTTTATGAATAATTGAATATTTGTGCCTAATATTATTTATTTTTTGTGGAATATTATGAGAATATTGGGCAGATTATGAAGAGTTGGAGGAGGAGATAATTTAATGACTTTTTCCCTACTACTGGAGGATCAATAATAAATAACAATTCAACAAGATATTATTGAATTATGGCACAAATTGTGGAACTCCAATGATTGAGAAAATCTAGGAATGTGTTCCAATAATCAAGGAAGCAGATCCACTAATCAAGGGATTTCGGTGGGGATAGCTTCCTCAATCCATGGGGAATGATTCTTAACCATTATGTATAAGTACGAAGTCGAATTTTCCTCTCGGTAATGATTTATAAAATCTAGTAATGTGTTCCCTGCCATTTAATGCAAATTCCTAATATTGGGGACTAGATCCACTAATCAAGGGATATTGGTGGGAACGCTTCCTCCATTAATGGGGAATCATTCCTAATCATTTTGTATAAGTACCAAGTCAAATTTTCTTCTAGGGGGAGGATTTTCATTAGTGTTATTGTGGAGAGAGCTTGTATTCTTGCAGCTCCATTGTATTTTCTTGCAGGGATGTAATTCTTTTGATGAAATAGTGAAGATTGGTGTCATGTTCAGCTTATAAATATTGTTCTTCTCCATAGGCTTTTGAGTTTCCTTGGGCTTATCCATCCTAGGAACCTCAGATCCCTTTTGTATCATTTTCTTTCCTTCTTTTCATTGCTTATTCACATGCATCTGTTGTTTTTATTTCTTTTTATTTCTGCTTTAAGAATTAATGATTTCTTGTTGTAGGATTGAGTTAAATGGTTGATGTAATTTATTTTTCAGGATGAAAAGAATTATTTAATCCTTTTAAGAGCTCTTGAAGTTCATAAGAATCATTGAGTTTCTTGGATTAGTCTTCTTATTCCCAAATCTAGATTGTTGGACTTCCTTTTTAGCAAAGAACCATAAATTTCTGCTATTTTTTAGAGCAAGCTAACGGGCTTCAATTGAATTTAATCCATTTGCATTAGATCACAAAAATATTTTAGTTCATAACAAAAATTACGCCATTGCATTTGCACTTGATTTGGCTAGGCATTTTTTAGATTTACTAGCTCACTAGTTCTCGAATTTCTAGATTTTTGACTAGTAATGTGTTATTTATTTTTTGTGCATGGGTTAGCATAGGTCTTTTTGAGTGATTCCACTTGGAAAACGGACCTAGGACATCCTAGTTAATAAAAAAAATTGTCCCGTTCAATTTGGATTTGATTTTCTTGATCATTAAACCCTTACCAATTTCATCATTTCACAAAGAAACTTCTCGAAGCTTTTTGAGCAAATCCATCCATCTCTTGACTTTGGTTTTGAGTTCTGAGTGATCCTAGAAATTTTCCCACTCCATTCCACCAATCAAACACCTTTCTTAGGACTCCCATCACCACCAACACCTCACATTTTTCTCTCGGTTGTATCTTGTAGGTTTCATGTAATTCCTATAGGATCATATTGTAGGTTTCTAGTACATCATGTAGGTTTTCCCGAAACAACCTGTTTTGAGGCTGAATTGATGGAAAACCTCTAATAAGTCACCAAAATCCTACCAAGGGTCTCCCACACCATCCAACCATCTCCTAACCCTTCCATCCAACCTCCAACATCCTTAATTCACCTTACACATCACCAAAAGGCATTAGTTTGCATACTTGATTTTGCATGAAAAAAAAGACAAAAAAAAGATTTATTTCAATCACATTACTTGCACATTAATGATGTTTGATGCTTCTTACTTCCATTCTTAGATAGTACCATTTCGTTCATGACAATTTAGCATTGTTGCAAAGTATAGTTTCTTGGCAGTTAATTAGGACATGGTGTGATTTAGCATTGAATTTCCATCTCTTTCCTTGTACTTTCTTTCTTGCAATAGGTTAAGGTTCCATTTCAAACACCTCATCTTCTGTAATTCATTTAGGATTTGACTTCAATACATGCACTCCATTACATCATAACAGCAGATGAATGACACGTTGTATGCTGCACATATAGTGCCGACACCTCTTAAGTTTGTATGAACCCGAGGTTGATAATTAAAGTCAGTAGCCTTGGGAGTTGTAGCATTCTTGTTGCAATACTAAGGCTCATCACTTTTTTGCACCATTGCCAGGGAGGTGGCAAAGTATTTATTATTTTCTTTCCTAGTTGATTCATTTATTTTCACTTTTTGCAAAAACAAAATATTTGCATTAGGCAAATTTAATTCAAAAGTAGAAAACTACATTGCATTATAGTTTTCATTCAATCACAAAAACAAAATAATTCTCCAACACCAACCCACCCCCCCATTTGATCACATGCTACAGTAAGAGCCATATCACCATCCACTTTTGCAGGTAGAGGAAGAAGAAGATATGGAAAAGAATGTAGAAGAAATGGATGGATAAGATGACAATGAGGAAGACCCTTTCAGATTTCTCATTCAATATACGGATACCAATGTGCACATGAAGAACATCCCTCCATCGTTTATTCCAAAATTTCATGGTCTAAGGTAAAAGGATCTAGAAACCTTTCTCTTTGAATTTGAAATTGTTTGTAGATATTATGATTGCTTATTGAAAACTCAAAAATTGAGATTTTTTCCGGCAACATTGAAGGATAGAGCTCTTAGATGGTTCATGAGTTGAAGGACTTATTCAATAAGATCATGGAATGATATGAAAATGATATTTATAGAAAAATATAAAGATCGTGATCTTAAATAAGAAATCTTTAGAATGAATTAAAGAGAAGATGAGATCCTTGAGGATTTAATAGAAAGGTTCATGTACAATGTTAAGAGGGGAAAACTACATCATTTAGGATCCAACACACTAAAAACCCTCTTACTGAGAACAATTGGGGATGAGTGGATTGATCTCCTTAATCTCATAGGTAGAGGTGATGTATATCAATTATCATTTGAGGAAATTTGTGAAACATGCAAACACATATCAAGATGAAAAGCAAGAGTAGGTAAATCAACATCAAGATTAGTAAGTCAAGCTAAACTTGGAAATTTGTTTGATGATTTTAAAACATAAATCCTTAGCAATCTAACAAAACAAGTAGAAATGTTAATAATGCAAGATGAAGGAAAAGAAAATGTTGATGTTTGTGTTGCAAAATCACATGATGTTAAACAATGTCTATCATTACCAAGATTGAAGCAAGTTCACCAAGAGGAAAATGGAGCAAGTCAATTGTCAATGCAACAATGTTATGTAGCTCCAAGACGACCATGGTATCTGATTCAATCTGATATGATGGAAGAGCCTAATTCTCAATTTCAAGGTTATGCATACCCACCTCGGAGTAATTGGAACACACACTTTCCTTGGCAACATTGGTCATCTCAACCCCAAAACCAATCTTGGCAACAAGGTTGGCAAGGAACTTATGGGAGCCATCCACAATATCCTCAATATTTTCCTCAATATCCTCCATACCCAACGCCATGTTATCCTTACCATTCAACTTCACCACAACCACAATCCCATCCACATCCATCCCAAATATACACTCCCACTCAATTACCTATACCACCATTTCCAAACCCACACATTGAAGGAGCTCAGCCCACTTACAATGCTAAGGTACAACACTTCCAAAAATCTCCTTTTGAGATCAATGGTATTCACCATAGCTCAGGAAAAGTATTGCAAAAAAGCGATTATCTTGATATCATTGAAAGACCACATCCATAAGAAGAAGATTCAAATAAGAAGGCCATAGAACCATCGGCTACGATTGATGAAGAGAAGACATCAAAATCACAGATTGAGATAACTCCCTCATGGTTACTATCAAATCCTCCATATATTGAAGAGATCAATCAGTAAAAAGAGGAAGACTTGAAGGTCATGGTAGAAGAATACATACAAGATTATCTAAACTGGCAAGTGGATCAGAGGCATCACAACTATATTGAAATATGGTTCCAGATAGTCACTAAGTTGCAGCATCACTCTTTTCCTCAACTATGCTTGATCCTTTCAAAGTCAAATCATTTGGTATCTAAAATCTAGGTACATGTCAAAGAATACATTTCAAGCCTCCATAGCATTTTGTCTATCATCTTGATGTGCACATGGCTCCATTGGAAGTATTATTATACTTGAAAGTGATTTTTCTTTCAAGTAGGGTAGGGTAGAAAAAAAAAACAAAAACAAAATGAAAAATCAGAGGAAAAAATAAAAATCGAAGGTGAAAACCTCCTTGGAGGCACCTTAGATTGGCTCATTGACTAAAAACCTCCATGAGTTGGTCAATGGGTTGGAAAAAGAAAAAGAGAGAGAAAAAAGAAGATCCTAGGTAAAAACCTCCTCTGAGGTGCCTAGGCAAATCTACTAGTTGAAAACCTTATTGAGACGGCTAGTAGGCCTAGAAGAAAAAAGAGAAAAAATAAGAGAATCCTTGCTCCATGCATTCATGTACTCTCTAACATGTGCAAGCAACATGAACAAGTTGGTACCAAGAAGCAAATTGGTAAATCCTAGTCAAAAGAAGTCAAATTTTGACTTTCTCCTACTTCGCTTAAATGCTCCAACAAGGCCAAGGCCATGCCAATCCATCACCCTCATTTATTTTCATCATGCACCCATCATTCTTAAGCTTCTACCACTCACTTTCCTTGTTGTACTAAAAAACTACAGGATGCTTTGTTTTACTACATGATACAAAAATACATAGAGAAGAAATGTGTTTTTTCCATAACTTGAAAACCATGCATCCATTTTCCAAACTGATTCAAGGGGAGATTAAGATGGATGATGATAACATTCTCAAGCAATTTCAACAAATTCTAGTGCATGGCTTCCAAGAAATCGGCCTCCATCACCTTCAGCCATTTTTTCATTTTCTCAATATTCGTGCATCCATTTAAAAAGTTGTTTCATGGGGAGATGCACATGGATGATGGTACCATTCCCAAGCAATTGCAGCAAATTCTAGTGCATGGTTTCTAAGAAATCGGCCTCCATCACCTTCAACCATTTTTAGTTTTTATCGATATCTCCATTGACCACAATGTTTCTATGGAGAGGTGCATAATGATGATGGCAACATGCTCAAAATGTTTTAGCTCAATCTAGTCTACCATTTGGGAGATATGGACAAAAAAATTCATTGTCCTGTAAACCTACATGATATAGAACAACACCTACAGGATTGGCAGTGAGAAGTTTTAAAGGAGGTCCAGAGGTAAAAGAACTTCCTCCAAAGCTTAGCAGTAGCATTAGTATCATCAACATCACCATCCAACACCTACACATCAACATCAACTCAGTAGCAACATGCATGCCTCTCCAACAACCATCAGATAGGTACATGTATGCAATATACTTAACCTCTTCTCTTGAGCATATTATAGTTCGAAATTTGTTGTCAATGCATGAGATATGAGGTTTTATAAGCTAAGGATGGGTCAGTAGTCTTAGCCACCTTCAACTAGTTAATTGCAATTCACTCCTTCACTCATGCAATGTTGAAAATTCAAATTATAGAGGGTGATGATTTCAAGGGATGAGGACAGAAGTTAAAAGAAGAATTTTTTGCAAAGCCCAAGGTCATCGCAACACTCCAAGCCCTCCATCCACTTCATATTCACTATCTATTAATCATTCATCCATCCCATTTCATTCTTGAAAAAAAAAAAAAGAGCATCCTCTCAATTTTCATGACATTTCCATTTGCAGGTCAGCAAGAAGAATGGTCAAAGAGCAAAGGAGGATCACAAAGAGAACCTTGTCACTCACATTTTTATTTTACCACTCATTACCATTCATTCCTCCACCATTTGTGTCATTTTTTCCACTCATTTACTTCATTTTACAAAGGTACTGTGTTTTCTAAAAGATGATCATGTAGGAATTACAATGACCCAGAAATCCTATAGGAGGTAGTCCTAAGGAAAATCAATGATTTGCTATGCCAATAAGGGTGTGTAAGACCTTGCCAAACTAAAAAAATATTCAAGAACTCATCTTCAGTAAGGGAAAGAAAGCAATCTAATGGTCTCAAGAAACAATGATTTTTCTTTGAAAAAATATGTTTTTGGGCTTGTCCTTGCAAAGCTTACAGCGAATATTCTTAATGCACTAGACAGAGGCCACCAGGGCCATGGATGAGGCACAATGAGGTCACTAAGCTGCTGAGAGGATTTCAATAGGGGGTATGACAGGCCTCTAAATTAGACATAAATTAAGGCCCTTGCCTCTAACTTAAAACATAAATTAAAGCCCGTGACCATCCTTCAACACATTAAAACTCTCTTTTTGCATTAGGTAATTTATTTTTAACTTTAATATATTCATTAGTAAGGATTTTGAATAATTGAATATTTGTGCCTAATATTATTTATTTTTTGTGGAATATTATGAGAATATTGGGCAGATTACCAAGAGTTGGAGGATGAGATAATTTAGGGACTTGTTCCCTACTACTGGAGGATAAATAATAAATAATAAATCAACAAGATATTATGGAATTATGGCACAAATTGTGGAACTCCAAGGATTGAGAAAATCTAGGAATGTGTTCCAATAATCAAAGGAACATATCCACCAATCAAGGGAGCAGATCAACTAATGAAGGGATTTCGGTGGATAAAGCTTCCTCCATCCATGGGAATGATTCTTAATCATTTTGTATAAGTACCAGTCGAATTTTCCTCTAGGGAATGATTTAGAAAATCTAGGAATGTGTTCCCTACCATTTAATGAAAATTCCTAGTATTGGGGACTAGATCGACTATTGAAGGGATTTTGGTGGGGAAAGCTTCCTCCATTCATGGAGAATGATTCCTAATCATTTTTTATAAGTACCAAATCAAATTTGCCTCTAGGGGGAGGATTTTCATTAGTGTTATCGTGGAGAGAGCTTGTATTCTTGCAACTCCGTTGTATTTTCTTGCAGGGATGTAATTCTTTTGATGAAAGCAATGAAGATTGGTGTCATGTTCAGCTTCTAAATATTTTTCTCTTCTATAGGTCTCTGAGCTTCCATGGGTGTAGCCATCTCAGGAAACTCAGACCCCTTTTGTGTCATTTTCTTTCCTTCTTTTCATTGCTTATTCACATGCATCTCTTGTTTTTATTTCTTTCGATTTCTGCATTTAGAATGAATGATTTCTTGTTGTATGATTGAGTTAAATGGTTGATGTAAGTTCTTTTTCAGGATCACAAGAATTATTTCATCCTTGGAATAGCTTTGGAAGTTCATAGAAATCATTGAGTTTCTTGGATTGGTATTCTTATTCCCAAATCTAGATTGTTGGACCTCCTTTTTAGCAAAGAACAGTAAATTTATGCTATTTTTTAGAGCATGCTAACGAGCTTCAATCAAATTGATTCCACTTGAATTAGATCAAAAAAACATTCCAATTCATAACGAAAGCTACCCCATTGAATTTGAACTTGATTTGGTTAGGCATTTTTTAGATTTACTAGCTCACTACTTCTGGAATCTCTAGATTTTTGACTAGTAATGTTTTTATTTTTATTTTTTTTGCATGGATTAACATAGGTCTTTTTGAGTGATTCCACTTGTAATAGGGACCTAAGACATCCTAGTTAATAAAACGTGATGCGGGAGCATCTAGATGAAGGGAATCATCATGACCTAGGGTCATTTGGTCTCTGAGAGAACTGAGGAGGAAATTTCAAGTTAACACTTTAATTACATTTCTTTTATTATTTAATTTCTTAGAGAAGTAGTATTTAGGAAGATAAAAGTTGAATTAAACAAATTGTTGTACTTAATTGTTTTCATTCATCATGTTATCTTTTACAAAACATAGCATAGGAAAAAATAAACAGTTTTCGACCTGAAAACAAACCATCAAATGTAATTAACAGCAGTTAAGAGAAACTGTTTTCCAAAAATCATTCAAAAGAAGACATAATGATTGTAACAAGTTCAATTTTTTTTTTGGAAAGAGAAAAATAATAGAAACCTCTGGACACACAGAAGTTACATTTGACATCCCACAACAGTCCAGTTACAACCTTTTATGTTGAGTTGCTTAACACAACAAAAGGAATTTCTTATATTTCCATTCTATAAGGGCATACGTATTTTCTATTTGCATTAACTTAATAGGCTGACAGATAGTAATACTTTGTAAATGTAAGAACTAGAGAAACTATAGAAACGTGGACAGTTAGTCCCAGACCAGCTAAAGAAAACGAGCGAAAGAAATCTTTGGATAATGCACAAGTTCTAGACAGCAAGGATAGAAACCATAACACAGCTATTTCCTGAGAACGAAACCCTTTCATTTATTCATAGAAAGAAATCATATAATCTCTGTCAAATATACATTACAGGCCATACAAAATCTAACGTTGTTTGAGTTCAATAAGTGCATAATAAATAACGGGTTGAAAAACCCTACTGTAAACCATATAGTTATAACCCAAAACTATGTTAACGCAAGCCTGAGGCCTAAAACTACATCAACCCATACAAACATAGGATTCTACGCCTTAATCTAACTAGGCCGTTAATTAAGACAACGATAATGGAAGCAAGCAAATAACCAAGTTAATAAGGAGCAACCCTACCGGGTCTTGCCACACGCCACATAGTGGAAGCCAAGGTCTCCGGAACGAACCCACCTGCAACAATCCACTAAAACCAGAGTATAAGCATTGCGTGGAAGGAATAAAAGAATCAAGGGAACAAAAAAAAAAATACCAGAAAGCTTAGGGTTTGGACTTACCATTGAAGAGACAGGGTTTCAAGGTTGCGGTCACCAAAGGGTTCCATTGCTCACAAATGAGCAATTGTGTCAGTCAACAGCATAGCAAGTGTAAAACGATGATGGAAGAGAACAACAACTTACCTTTGTTGTTGTGGAAGAAGCCGAAGTTGTAGAGCCCCGACACCACAACTTGCCAATGCAACAGAGCAGCATGACCAGTGAAATTCGAGAGTGATTGAATTAAACAAACCGAGACAAGGAATAGTCACTACAATTAAGAGAAACGAACAGCTGAGACTATACATAGAGAAACTAAAAACCCTCCAAGACAAGAGTGTTTCCATAGAGAGACAGAGCATATCAAGCACCGAGGTAGAAGAACGAGAAAATAACACAGAACAACGTATACTTACCAACCAGTGGAGTCGAGCATATATCCAAGACATGTTCGAGCAAAAACAATAGTAGGAGCATATTCACACAGTGAAATTACACCAGAAGAACAAACAGCAAAACCCTCAAACCACCAACATAACAATGCACAAATGATAGGGAAAATAGGGTTTCTGAGTCATTAACCAAGGGAGGAGTGTGTTTACAGAGGAAGGGACACATGTCCAACATCTAACGGCATTGGTACGAGTAATAAAGACCGGGAGTAAAAATATCCGTTCTAATCATTGTAATCACCCACTAATCAACCTAATCATGTAGTTAATCACCACTGAAATCATTCACATTAATTTATATCCATTTTATAAAGTTTGTTGAGTGTAAATAGGGGGCTGGACCCATCAAGTGGTATTAGAGCATAAATTGAAAGTGCTAGGATAGACATGGGAGTTGGAAGACGAGGACATGGGAGAGGTGTGTGCAGAGTAGCAAATGAAGGACTGAGAGAAGAAATAAGGATCCTTACTGCCCGTTTGGAGGTAGTTGAAGCAGGAAGGAAAAGGGATCCAGAGGTAGGAGATGAGAGCGAAGAAGAAGCCATAGTTACAACAGATGGATCGGATGAAGAAGGGTCGGAGATGAGGTTGTTGAGGTCGGTCCTATTGGCTAGTAGCAAGCCTAAACTAGAGATCCCAAATTATGATGGAAGCTTGTCCACAGAAGTCCTGTTGGACTAGATCAATGAATTGGACAAGTATTTTGAATGTGAAGAGGTCAATGAGGATCAGAGAGTTAAGTTCGCTGCAACGAAGATGAAAGGACACACAGTCCTATGGTGGGACAGTGTCCAAGTGGAAAGAAGAAGGATGAACAAGTTTCCAATAAAGAAATGGGCAAGGATGGTGGCCAAGCTGAAAGGCAGCTTTCTGCCCAAGGATTACCAAATTGCACTGCATCGGAAAGTGTAGAATTTGAGACAAAAAGGGATGATAGTGATAGAGTATAGAGAAGAATCCTACCAGGTAAATTTAAGAGCTGGTTACACAAAGGACACCCCAGAGAAAACAACAAGGTATGTAAATGGTTTGAGACTGGAAATATTAGATAAAATCAACATTCTTTCCCCAAAAAATATAGAGGAAGCCTACCAGAGTGCTATGAAGGCAAAGGAAAAGATCACCAGAAAACAAAATGCTAGGAGAGGACGGGGACAATCTTATGGTAGAGGATGAACTGCCAGTAATAGTGAAGAGGGTAACAGCTCCAAGGCTTTAGGAATAGTAGAAAAAGGAGATAGCACTAGAGGTGGCAGGCCATATCAACGAGGAAGAGGGAATGGACAAGGTAGAGAAGCTGACTACCAGTGCTACAGGTGCCAAAAATGGGGGAACAAATCTTTTGAATGCCCTAAAGCGGAACAAGCTAGCCAGAGAGGAACGTTTGTCGCATAGCCTGAGGAAGCAAAGGCACCGCCCCAAGAAGCAGAAAATGTACCAGAAACTGGGGAAGCTTTAGTTTTGAACCAAGTGTTGTTGAAACTACCTAAAGAAACAACTGAACAAACTCAAAGGAAAGCATTGTTCTGAACAGTTTGCAAGTCACATGGAAAATGCTAGAAGTTGATCATTGATAGTGGAAATACAGATAATTTGGTTGCCACCGAGATGGTAGAGAAATTGGGTTTGAAGTGGCTGAAGCACCCCACTCCTTACGAGGTGTCGTCGCTGCAGAAAGGCCATCAGCTATTGGTTGACAAACAATGTGAATTTGAGTTCCACATTGGTAGGTACAAAGACAAAGTTATTTGTTATATTATGCCAATGGACATGTGTCACATACTACTAGGAAGACCATGGCAGTATGATCGGAAGGTAGTGCATGATGTGAAGACAAACTACTACAAGTTTGGTAAAGATGGGATCAAGCACACACTTGTACCCATCAAGGAGGAGGAGACAGTAGAAACAAGTGGGATGAAGGTGTTATTAATGGGTGGAAAACAATTTTTGAAGCAGATTGAAGAAAGTGAAGTGAACTATGTTGTTATGAGGAGGGCAAAGACAATGCTGTTGCACACAGAAATGTCTAATTTGCCTGCAGAAATATAGAAAATTTTGCAGGAGTTTAGTGATATTGTAGTCGACGATTTACCAGATAAGTTACCTCCCAAGAGAAGCATTAGTCATCATATTGACTTTATACCTAGCGCAAGTCTACCAAATAAGGCAGCATATTGGATGAGCCCCAAAGATAATGAGGAGATCAGAAAATAGGTGCAGGAGTTGTTAGATAAAGGGCTGATAAGGGATATTTTGATTTGCGAAATGCCCCTAGTACTTTTATGCGACTGATGAATGAAATACTGAAAGAGTTCATCAGAAAGTTTTTAATAGTGTATCCTGATGACATATTAATTTTCAGCAAGACTAAGGAGGAACACTTTTGACATGTTCGAAGTGTGCTGGAGAAATTGCAGCAGAATAAGCTATTGATAAATCTAAAAAAATGTACATTCCTACAAAGAGAATTGGTTTATCTGGGCTTTGTAATTGCAGAAGACAAGTTGAGGATGGACCCAGAGAAGATTGCAGCGAGCATTAACTGGCCATCCTCAAAAATCCTCTTTGAGGTACGAAGTTCTCATGGGCTGGCAAGTTTTTATCGCAAATTTATAAGAAATTTCAGTGAAATTTGTGCTCCTATGTTGGACACTACAAAAAAGGCAAGTCAGCCTTTTCATTGGACCAAGGAATTAGAGAAAATCTTTCAGCTCCTGAAGAAGAAGATTACAGAAAGACCAATTTTAAGATTGCCAGATTTTAATATGCTTTTCCAGGTTTGTTGTGCTGCAAGCGGTACAACCATTGGAGTTGTACTCAGCCAAGAAGACAAACCTGATGCATTTTTCACCTAGAAATTGAACTAGAACAAGCAGAAGTATTCATCATACGACAAATAATTCTATGGTGTCGTCCAAGCACTAAAGCATTGGAGACACTATCTATTGGGGAGTGAGTTTATTTTATTTTATGATAATTCTGCACTGCAAAATGTGATGCAACAACATAAACTGAACCACAAGCATGCCAAGTGGGTCGAATATTTGCAGAGTTTCTCCTTTATGTTGAAACACATTAGTGGGCAGGCCAACAAGGTGGTAGATGCGTTAAGTAGAAGAGCCTTGCTCTTACAGGAAAGTACAATACAAGTGCTGGGCTTTGAGCATTTGAAAGACTTGTATCAAGCCAACGTGGATTTCAAATAGGCTTACGAAGCCTGTCAAAATCCCTTGCTGAGGAATAATAGTCCATGGTTGGACTACAATTTACAGGAGAAGCTATTGTTTAAAGGGGGACAGTTATGCATTCCCGAATGTTCGATGAGAGAAAACATCATTCGAGAGAAGCACAGTGGAGGTCTAACCTGACATTTCGGCATAGAAAAAACCTTAGATCAGCTCAGACACTCTAATTACTGTCAAAGAATGCAAAGGGATGTGCAACAATATGTGAGTAGGTGTAAAGTCTGCCAATTGGCGAAAGGACACAGTCAAAACATAGGACTTCACACACCACTGCCTGTTCCAGGTAGACCATGGGACTCAGTCAGCATTGAATTTGTCTTGGGACTTCCAACAACACAACGAGGTTACGACTCAGTGATGGTGGTGGTAGACAGGTTTTCGAAAATGGCGGATTTCATCCCTTGTAGAAAAACCAATCATGCCACTCACGTAGCTCCCCTATTTTTCACTGAGATTTTCAAATTCCACGGCCTACCCAGATCTATTATTTCTGACAGGGATGTGAAATTCACAGGACACTTTTGGTGCACCCTGTGGAAGAATTTGGATACACAATTGAATTTCAGCTCCGTATATCACTCGCAGACTGATGGGAAAATGGAAGTGGTGAACAGGTGTTTGGGGAACCTGCTATGGAGCTTGACTGGAGAAAATTCACGGTTATGATGTGCACTTGCTCAAGAAGAATTCGCTTATAATGATTTACTGACCGCGGCATAGGGAACAGTCCATTTTAGATCCTGTATGGCATGCATCCTCGCAAAGTACATGAGTTACGGGATTTGGGAAAATTGGAAAAGAGAAGTGTTGATGGGGAAGATTTCGACAAAGCAATGAACGATCTACATGAGCAGGTGAAATCAAAGTTGCAGGATAGCACTCAGAAGTATAAACAGTAGGTAGATTTAAAGCAACAAGAAGTGCAGTTTAATGTGGGGGATGAAGTCCTTGCACACTTACACAAAGAACATTTTACTAAGGGCACATATAATAAGCTGAAATTTAAGAAGATTGGTCCCTGTAAAATTCTGCATAAATTCTCCATCAATGCTTATGAAATACAACTACCACCGAATATAGGCATATCACCTATTTTCAATGTGGTAGACTTGTTCCCATATACTGCCAACCCTGAAGATGACAGTGTGGTACGGCCAGAACGGGACACGCAGGTTGAAGGCGGTTCTTGGATGAGGCAAATGCCTTCGGCTCAACCCAATGAGATCAAGCAGGATCTCGACACACAAGTGGCCAAGCAAACTCACAGGAAGGAGTATATGTGGTACATTATCAAGTGGAAGAACTATCCTATTGAGGTTAGTTCGTGGCTCGACACGGCACAGAAACAGGAAGTAGGTTATTCTATGGAGGAGCTCATGGAACGGAGCCATGACATTTTATTACCTCGAGAGCCTGATGTAGGAGCATCTAGCTGAAGGGGATCATCATGACAGAGGCTCATTTGGTCTCTGAGAGAACTAAGGAGGAAATTTCAAGTGAACACTTTAATTACATTTCTTTTATTATTTAATTTCTTCGAGAAGTAATATTTAGGAAGATAAAAGTTGAATTAAACAAACTATTGTAGTTAATTGTTTTCATTCATCATGTTATCTTTTACAAAACATAGCGTAGGAAAAAATAAACAATTTTCAAACTAAAAACAAACCATCAAATGTAACTAACAGGAGTTAAGAGAAACTATTTTCCAAAAATCATACAAAAGAAGACAGAATGCATTGTAACAGGTTCGACAGTTTTTTTTTTGGAAAGAGAAAAATAATAGAAATCTCTGAGCCCACTGAAGTTACATTTGACATCCCACAACAGTCCATTTACAGCCTTTTATGATGAGTTCCTTAACACAGTAAAAGGAATTTCTTCTATTTCTATTCTGTAAGGGCATATGTATTTTCTATTTGCAATAACTTAACAGGTCGGTAGACAGTAATACTTTGTAAATGTAAGAACTAGAGAAACTACAGAAACGTGGATGGTTAGTCCCAGACCAACTAAAGGAAATGAGGGAAAGAAATCTTTGGATAACACACAACTTCCAGACAGCAAGGATAGAAACCATCAACATAGGTATTTCCTGAGAACGGAACCCTTTCATTTATTCATAGAAAGAAATCATATAATCTCTGTCAAATGTACATTACAGTCCATACGGAACCTAACGTCGTTCGAGTTCAATAAGTGCATAATAAATAATGGGTTGAAAAACCCTACTGTAAAACCTATAGTTACAACCCAAAAATATGTTAATGGAAGCCTGAGGCCTACAACTACATCACGCCATACAAATAGAGGATTCTACGCCTAAATCTAACCAGGCCATGAATTAAGCCAATGATAATGGAAGCAAGCAAATAAACCAAGTTAATAAGGAGCGACCCTACCGGGTCTTGTGGTGAGCTCCATTATTGCAGCAATAATGCTGCAACTCCTGGGACTCCCTTCTTTACTTTTATCAACCCGGTAGTTCGTAACAAACTTGGAAGCGACGGTGTTGTATGCACAAGTACTAGCTCTTGCCGCAACTATCACTTGATCAGCTGGCATAAGTCTGCTAGGGTCTCAAGCCAACTTCTATGAGCTTTGAGAAGAAGCTTGTTAACTGATGGATGTAATCTAGTCTCGAAGGAAGCTAAGCTATTTGCGAAAAGAAATTGAGAAACTGAAGGAAAGCGCAAACCCTAGCAAATCCTAATTCTACCAGCTAGTCCTACTGACGCAAAGAAGAGAATGCAAGCTACTGAAAGAGATTCCATTACTTCTATGAAGGTAAAATACAAGTGTCTAGACTACCTCTATCTGAAGAAAACATCTTTTTGTATTTTTTATTAAGTCGTCAGTTTCATCATGCATATGCTTTCATTGTTCTTGACTGTGCAGGGGTGGATCAATGAGGAGAAATGCTTGGAAGAGGTCTGGAAGGTTTAGAGAGGGTCTATGGTGTCCCTAACACCCCTCCAGAGAGTTTCACAAAGTTTGGCTGTCAAGAAACCTCATTTGTGAGCTTCTATAGGAAGTCTGCAGGGGTTCTATAGGATGTTCAGGAATTTCTACAGGATGTTCAGAAATTTATACAGGATATTTAGAAATGGGATTTTGCGGGATGGATAAGTGAGGGAAGATGAAGGAATGGGTATGGAGGTAGGATAGGGGTCTAAAGTGGCCCAGGGACTGGTGGATGGAGTGGAGAGAAGGTGTAGATGGCTAGATTGGCTCAACAAAGGTTGAAACAATGGTTGCACAAAAAGGTAGGGTTACGTGGGCAAGATGACAAATGTGAGACAAAGAACCCAATTAGGAGATGGAACAGACGGTTCTGATGAATCTTGGGTGGATGAAGAAGTGGTAGAGATGCTCTGCACCATGTACTTTCAACTAAACCAATAAAGACTTGCAAGTAATAAAAGTCCTGGTTAATCTAATCTAGCTAACAGAGAAGTGAATGAACAACAGATTTATTTGCAAGGGAACCATATATATCAACTATGCAATGAAACATTTCAAAGATCTGAACATGTAACCAACTTCTGCAAATGAAAACACTACATTAGTGATTGCATGGCAAAGCAAAAATAGTGTTTTTGTTTGGGACAGCAAGGTTACTTCAATTCCAGCCCCTGATCCAATGAGGGAGAGCTGAAACCAAAGGTGTTTGTTGGCCCTTTTTCTGGAGTTTTTTCCCTGTTATTATCCTACCAACCTATTCTAAACATCAGAAGGATTTCTAACCATAAACAGTGACCTAGTTAATCAACACAATTTAATCTGCCTCACAGAAATACGTTTGCAAATGCATATAAGGGAAAACAACGATGCATAAAGGAAAGATAATAGTACATAAAGGAGGACTTTGGCTCTTAGGTTGGGCCCAACCTTGAGAGCTACGGCTCCTATAGAGAACTCAGAGCTGATATAAAATAGGACTGCTTATCATTATAAAAAAATGGTCATCAAACAAAAGTTATGGCAAAATGGCTACAAGCAAACGAACTGAAAGTGACAGCACTATAGTGCAAAAATGAAATGGATTCAAAAGTAAAATACGAAGGCTGAGGCCTTCTCATTTATACATCATGAGGGCCCTAGCAGGCCTCCTAAATTTAAGGGACTCAGTTGTCCCAACTGTTAATAGACAATCCCTTTTCCAAAATCTACTTGGTTGCCTTCAAGATCCGTTTTGGTGGCCTGTGAGCTCAGAGTTGAGGGTGGAGATCCTAAGGAAGGGATATTTAATGTTAGAGACAACCCCCCTACGAATCCTCACCTCAAGCTTGGCTGTCACCTAGCCCATGATTGCTCAGTTTTGCTCCAACATGTGTCCAAAAACCTGAAATAAGCATGTGTTAGCCACCTAGGTAGAGTGACCACCCTTATTCGTTCAAATTTCATAAACATACTAAAAAATAATGCATAATCTATGAAAAATGGAGAATTGAACAAGGATTGAACAAGGATAATTAGGAAAAATGAGCCCAATAAGTTACCCAATTTGGGGCTCATCATCACCCCCTGCTAAATGGGTTGCTCATCCTCTGAGCAACTAGTCCAGTTCCTCGTCCTTAATTTCTTTGATCGCCTCCCTCACATCCCAGGCTTCTGAAGTAATATCTTCTTCACTGTCATGGAATCTGGCCTTCCCTTCCACCTCTTCCCACTACTTATGCTCTTCTTCTTCTGTGCCTCCTTCTAGCAACCCCAAAAGCAAAGGTGGACTTAACTTGAGGCCTATCCAGCTGCCCTGAAGATTCTGCATAGACTTTTTCTAGAGAGGCACTCGTGCCAAAGCCTCCCTCATTCTAGTCGGGATGTGGTATTCCCTGATTTTCAGGCTGTGGGACAATGTGTTCCACCTACGGATGCAAGCATGAACACAGTTGTCCCCCAATAGTCGCTCCATATCCTCAAAGTGTGTTATGGCTTGAGCCTGCCGATCCATGTACTCTAACAGGGCCTGAGAGTTGGTTGTTAGGTGCTGGTGGGTGGATATCAATGCTGAGGGGTCCCCTGGCTCTGCTCTAATCAAGAGTGGTTCCTGTAGTTCCCAGTCCATGACATTTCTAGCCTTTGTCGCTCTATTTTCTTCATGGTTTAGCCATGAGTTCATTGCCATAAGCTGCATGTCCCCTACTGTTGTGTTGGGGTCCCACGAGATCATGTTGGGAAGGGCCAAATTATGAAGGTAGAACTCTGATAGCGTGGCCTTGTATTTTGATGAAATGTTGTTACATAAAGCCATGAATTGTTGGGGGTTTTGGATTTGAGTGATACCCCTCTGTGCCAACGTATTGATCTGAAATTGCAACCACTGGTCCTTGAGGTATAGGGCATAGGATTTGGCCGGCTTCCTACATTGCAGAGCTTCCATTCCCCAACTGGCCATGCAAGCTAGTTGGGCCTCCTTCTCTTGTATCTGTTCTTTTAGAGATTTTATCTCTAGGCCTGCTTGCAATTCTCTTTCCTGTAGTTGCTAGTTTAGTGCCTCAAGTTCAGCTTGCATTCCTTCTTTCCTCTAAGGCTCTTCTGTGGTGTCTTTGGCTATTGTGGCCTCCCTCTGGTGCTATTGTTCTCCCAAGAGGTGAGGCCTGTCTTCTTTCCTCTGTCCTTGTAGTTATAGCTGTTGTCTAAGCAGCTCATTCTCTTCTCGTAGCTTGGCCTGCTGGTAGCTCTCCACATGTTGTACCTGTGCCAATTCTCTTTGAGCCTCCTTGAGCTTTTCCTCTAGAGGACCTATATTTGCCACCCCCTTGGATTTAGCGATCTTCATCCAAGTGTGGGTCCTTACTCTTTCTTCCTCTAGTGTTAGGAAAAGTGGCATTGTGAATTTTTGAGGAATGATTTTCCCGGCCTTTAAGAAGTTATAATAAGAGCCCAGGCTGGGCTGGGGGCTTGGTTCCATAATGGTATCGGCCTTCTCTTCCTCCTGTGATGACTTGGCTGCTTTTTCTTCCATCTTTTCGGTCTCTTTCAGCCTAGCCAATGTCTCATGTAGAGCAACCTTGGCATCCTGTAGAGAGGCCTCCGAGTTCAATTTCTCTATCCTTTCCTTCCATGTGGTTGCCTTCGGGCTTCCCCGCTCATATGTTATGGATGTCTTTTGTTTGGATGGGGTGTCTTCAATTGTAATTGGTCCTTTGGACTGTTTCTCCTTTGGTCTACCAGTTTTAATCCTTGTGCTTCTTCTCGCCTTAAAATACATGGAAGGCTCCCTCTTCCGCTTTTCTTTCTTCTTGGGAGATGTGCTAAGGGTGGCCAGCACAATTGCTGCCTCCCTAGCTAGAATCTCAGGAGATTCTTCCTTCCCTTGCCCTTTTTTCAGACTTCCTGTAGAAAGTCCTGTGCTGACTGGTTTTTGGCTTCTTGTAGAAGCAGGTTTTGGACTTCCTGTTGAAATGGCCTTCTGGCTTCCTGTAGAACCAGTTGGCACTATTTTTGCCTACTTGGCTGGGGGTGCTTTTTCCTTTAGCTTGGTTGTGGCCGCCTTAGGTGTGCCTTCACTTGCTTGGACTTTTTCAGTCCTTTCTGCCCAGCTCTGCAATCTTTTCTCCCTGGGCATTTGTGTCATTTTTCCACCCACCATTTTTGCCTCAGCAGCTTGGCCTTTCTCTCGTGTCTCTTTCTGTCCTTTCTTTGGTGGTTTGCCCAGGGTTTCCTGACCCTTGGCTTTCTTTTCTGCCTCAATGTGCTCCTTCTCCTCGCTGCTGGAGGAAGTGAGTTCCTCGACCAAAATTCAGATGTCATCATCCTTAGACATATTTCAAAAAATCTCCCAGGAGAGAGGGACAGTGTAGGTATGGAGTGCATCTTCTACTAGGATCTTGATAAGCCCATGATGGGCCAGCTGGTCTAATGTCCCCTCCCTCAACTTTGTGGCACACTCAATCAAGGATTGAAGGAGGAACTAGGGGATGCTCAACTTTTTTTCTGTGGGCAAGTGCATTTGGTGCCTGAGTTCAGTTAGCAAACGGAAGTGATAACCATATACGATGTTGAACCGCCCCTCACAGGTAATATATTTCATAATTTGAAGGCTGACATCACTCCAAAATGGATGTAGGCTGGTTCTCTAGACCCCATTCTTATCCTCTAAAAATTGATCCTTTGGTAAGAAGAATTCCTTTTTAGCCTTTTGGCCTAATTTCCTCTCCTCTTTATCCCAAGGTACCCCCATTGGTAGATCAATGACTCTGCTAATGAGATGTGGGGTGAGTTTTAGGGTCAACCCTCTGAAGTTGACAGTGGCTAGTGTTTTTGATTTAGGCTTTAGGGACCTTAGGAATTCCTCTGTTATTTCATCATCGTCACCTTGAATTTTGTCACAGAAGGTCATCCAGTTTGCACGGGAAAATAAGTCTACCACCTCAAGATTTTCTCGTAGTTTCTTGGAGTCTGAGGGTTCCTTTCTGATAAACCCTCCTGGCATGGTGAAAAATACTCTATTTTGGCTTAAGCTTTGAGCAGAAAGGGAATTCTATGTGTGTTTCCTCCTCAGAACGTTGAAGACGGTACCTGCAGGCCACTTCGTATTAATTCCCTGGTTTTAAAACTTGACTGCCCGTGTACAGAAGGACGACTCGGGTTTCTCTAAATAGAGTGCAGAGCTATGTTTCCAGCATACACATAATCATGTAAAATTCACAGTTTTTTTCACCGTTAGCCTTGACAGTGGCTCAACTTTTCTACAGGGGGAATTTAGCTCAGGACTTGTGGAGAAAATCTTGGACGCAAACCAATGAAGATAATTTCATGCAACCACAGGTAAACTGCTATTTGGATTCACAGGAAGACTTGCTTTTAAATTTTTTTCTACCCCAGCACATCGAATTCACCACCTTTTGAACTATTATGCATGGGAGTGGTGTGTTTGGGCCTACCTCTCTGAGAATTGCCACCCTCGATGTAGACAGTCCCGGCTTCTTCGTAATGTCGGGTTTCCTGTAGCGCACCTTCCTGTAGAAAGCTTTTCCAGCTTCTGGAGGACGTCACAGTGGTTCTGGACAATTCTGAGATGCGAAAGGACGTTGGAACAGGCTGAGAAGCTTGGGCTAACAACTTGCAGAGGAGGAGGACGCTTACTCTACTGCAAAAACAGTTGCAAGTGCGAATGACAGCGGTTCACCGTGAGTTATTCGACTGGGCAATTTGAATTGCTGCGTAATTCATGGCGTGGGGGTGAGCTATCCAGGCCGATCCATTAGCCAACATCACAGCTATCATTCTTTGGCGTGTCTCTGACCGCCAAATCCTTCCTTCTGCCATTCACCACCGTCATTTCTGTCACACTGTCGATTCTCCCCAACTGGACACTTCCCACGTGTCAATTGCCCATCTTTTTGGCATAACCAAGCTCGTTTGGATCCCACGAGGCCATCCGACTAGCTGTGGGTGGCCAGTTGACTAGCCACCAAACTTGTTCAATCCGCCCATTTCACAGTCGTGCAAATTTTAGAGTATAGTTCATGCAATTCGACGAATAATGTTAGACACTTACCTGTGTGGTCGTGGATGTGTTTTGCAGTCTTCGAGATGTGGGATACTCGATTTGCTTGCTGCTGCTTCATGCACGAGTGCTGGAGCTCCTCTTTGATTGGCTGATGCTAGATACAAAACTTCGGGACCCGATTCTCTAGTGGTAAATGGTGCATGCACCGGCTTCATTTGATTCGAGCTGCTGGTGTCTCCATAGTATGTGCTCCAGCCGGATCAACTGCTATAGGATTCCTGTAGCTATTTCTCCTCCTGGGGTGCATGCTGAAACAAACAAAGTTTCGTTCACAGATGAAGGGTCCTGATGGAGCCTTGACATGTAAAGTGTGCGAGCCTCTGCATGCATGATTTGTCACTTGAAAAAACAAATTTTAATCTGAGGAAACAGGATTCTTTTATGACTGTGCATGAATATTCAACCAGATTGTGGCAATGGTGGTGGAAGGAGATGAAACAAGTGGAGGATGCAAGAAAAGAGTGGTTGCATGCCTCATCAATAGATTTCAAGCTTCAAATCCCTCTCCATAATCGATTCTGGCCTGCCCAAAGGCTCTACAGGATGTTTCCTGTAGAAATGCAGAACTTCCTGTAGAAGGTTGAACCACGACCAAATTGTGTCCGAATCTTAAAAAAAATGAGTGTCCATGGAGGGAGTGTATGTGAGGATGCCTGGTAACTTGGTAGGGACCCTTGTCCTTATGTTGGGAGGCCTCCTTTCCACACTATATCCCTACAACCTGCAACAGTTCTTCCGGGATTGAATTTGCTTCTTTTTTCTTTGTTTCTTTCTTCTTTTTCTTTTTTCTTTTTTCCTTTTTTTTCTCTTTTTTTTTTTTTTTTTTAGCGAGAAACAGCAGGGGTGCCTCCAGGAGGTTTTCACCCCTAATATCTGCCTTGGGCACCTCAGAGAGGTTTTCACCCAAGGGTCTTTTTATTCCAAATCTTTATTTTTCGAGAGACAGCAGGGGCGCCTCAATGAGGTTTTCACCCCTACCATCTGCCTTGGGCGCCTCAGAGAGGTTTTCACCCAAGGATATTTTTTATTTTATATATATATATATGATGCTCAAGGCATGTCCGGAATAGAGGCGTTGTGTTAGGGAGGATAGATGCGGAGGGAACTGTGCTGAGACCAAGTTGTTTGCTATATCAGCAAACCAAGGAGAGAGTACTGAGATAGCAAACAGATGTTCATCTGGCATCTGGTCATCCACTGTTCCTTCTTCACCTGCAGGTAAATCCAATCTAGACAAGAAGTCAGCAACAACATTTTCTTTACCTGGTTTGTCAACGATAGTCAAATCAAACTGCTGCAACAAAAGTAACCATCTAATAATAGAAGCATTTACATCAAGCTTATTCATTAAATATCTAATTGCAACATGATCAGTATGTACAAATGTTTGATAGCTAGTGATGTAGTGTCGAAACTTGTTCAGGGAATGGACCACGGCCAGGAACTCTTTCTCAGTTATAGTATAGTTCATTTCTGCCTTGGACAGGTTTTTGTTGACAAAGTATATGGCATATGGAAGTTTCTCCTCAACTTGTCCTAAGGCTGCCCCTATGGCTTTGTTCGAGGCATCAGTGTGGATGTGGAAAGGTAGGGCCCAGTTTGGGCCTCTCAAAATTGGGGTGGACACTAACTTATCTTTCAACTCATTCAGAGCCCTTTGACAGTCGTCAGTCCATTTAAACTCAACATCTTTTCCTAAGAGGCCAAATAATGCCGAGGCTAGCTTACTGAAATCTTTAATGAATCTTCTATAATATCCCACTAAGCCTAGGAAACTTCAAACATCTCTTACCTTCTGAGGAGGTGGAACCTTTTCGATGATAGCAATTTTGTTAGGATCCACCTGTAATCCTTGGCAAGAAATGGTATGACCTAACACGGTCCCTTCAATCATCAGGAATTCACATTTTTCAGGGCTGAGGGATAGGTTCATCTCAATGCACTTTCTTAAAAATTTTCCCAGGTTGGACAAGGCTTCTTGGAAGTTAGACCCGTAAGGAGTAAAGTCATCCATATAGATTTCCACCGAATCATGAACCAGCTCGGCAAAGATGCTCAGAACAGCTCTCTAGAAAGTGGCAGGAGCACTGCATAGCCCAAAGGGAAGGACTTGGTAGCAAAGGTACCCCATGGACAAGTGAAGGTGGTCTTATATTGGTCCTCCGGGCTGATTTGGATCTGATTATACCCACTGAACCCATCTAGGAAAGAGAAAAACTTCTTTCCTGCCAGTCCATCCAACACTTGATCTATGAAAGGCAAAGAGAAGTGGTCTTTCTTGGTGGCTTTGTTCAGTTCCCTGTAGTCTACACAGATTCTAAACTTCCCATTTTTCTTAGGTACCAACACCAGAGGGGAAACCCATTCGTTGTCCGAGATGGGGTAGATGAATCCTGCATCCAACAATTTTTGCAATTCTTCTTTAACAATGTCCTTAAGGGCTGGATTCATTCTCCTCTGAGGTTGCTTGACTGGTTTATAGTCCTCTTTAATGTAAATATGATGGGTACAGACCGAAGGATGGATACCTTTCATTTCCTTGTAGCTCCAGGCAAAAGCCTCCAAATGGCAGTTCAAGAGGCTACATAGCTCTTTTTCCTAAGAGGGAGAGAGAGAGGAGCTAATATTTAAAGTTCTTTTAGCGCTAAACTCCACATTCTTAACTCTGGGAGTGGTTGGATCAGTCACACAGAGGTCCACTAAAGCATTGGCTTGGGTATCTTCGACCAACTCTTCTAAGGATAGTGCACCGGGAGGAGGATTTTGGATTAAGTTCTCAATCAAATCATCCTCGGTTTCAAGACCTCCCCTGGTAGCCTCCACTATGCATAATGGTGCAGAGTAGACTTCATCCTCATCTCCTTCTTCCAACCAGAGGGGTAAGTCATGTTCTAGCAAATGTTGGGCAGGAGGGTATAGGACCAGCTGTTTGGACATAGGCCCATTTTCCACAGTAGTTAGCAAAGGCCTTCCCAAAATGAGGGGATATCCAGTGAGTTTTTCCTTTGGCTGAAGGACCAAGAAGTCTACAGGGTACTCCCAAGAGTCAACAGAGACCAAGACATCCTCCACAATCCCTTCGGGAGTCATGGTGGAGCGGTCTGCCAACTGCAGTATTGTCGAGGTCTTCCTTAAGGAACTCTGAAAGTTGAGTTTAAGCATGGTGTCCCTGGTCATCACATTAATGGTAGCCCCTAGATCAATTAAGGTGTGGGGGATGATGGCACCATTGATGTGAACATCAACTACAGGACTCCCAGGGTCCAAATACTTTGGACAGATTACTTGCCCCAACATAAGATCGGACAATTGTCCTATGACATTGATAGTTGAGGCATCTATCTTTCGCCTGCCTGGGTGCCTGAAACACTTCTCATTAATCAATTTTTTATATATTAGTACATCTTTTATGGCCTGGAGAAGTGGTATTTTCACACACAACTGCTTGAGTTCTCCCAGAAGCTCAGTCTCTTCTGGGTTGGGTTGTGTGGTTACTGTGAGTCGCTCAGGAAAGGGTGGAATGGCTTTGGGTTCACTTTCCTGTTTCTCTTCCTCCTCCTCTAGGGGAGGAGGTTGGTGCTCTGGAAGGACCTTCCCAGATCATAGGTTAATCTCCTGGATCTCCATAGCATAGGTAGGGCATGTTGTCTCCCTAGTATATACCTGTTGGGCTTGTCTATTGTTGGGGTTCGAGTTCGGTTGAGCAGGCATCTGGGGTTGTCTTGGAGGAGCAGGAGACAATGGTTATGGTTGAGCCAGTGGTGGAGGAAAAATGGTGGGAGGAGGGTTGTATTGAGGCCTCCACCTCGGTTGAGGTGCATTCCACTAAGGTTTTGGCTAGGCATGTGAGTGAAACGAATGAGGAGTAGGTTGAGTATGGTATGGAGATGGATAAGACCACGGAGGAGGTGCGGACCAGGATAGATGAGCAGGGGGGCCCCAAGAAGGTATATGAGCAGATTGGTTGGGGTTATAATAAGCTTGGGATGTCCCTTGCATCTCCTGCTAGTAAGGTCTGGGCCCATGTGGCCTCCTTTGGTTGAGGAAGTAGAGAGGTTCAGTCGCCGCCTCAGTCCCTTGGTACATGGCTTTAAATCCAGGAAAGGTAGGGCATTGGTTGGTGGGGTGGTCTTCCTCACAAATGAAACATACCTCTACTGAGTGCAATGGCCACTCATTCTTAGGATGCTTCCTCGTGCATCTAGGACAAAAAATGGCCAAAGCCATCTCAGCTTCCTCTTTCTTTTGCTGAATTCAGAAGGTATCAAGTTGCATGGCAATAGTCTGTCTCATCTCACTTTTGAGGTCTTCCATCTGGTTAGCAAACTCATGCTTGGAGAAGGTGGTACTAACTGAAAGTGGATTCCCCCTACCTCTCTTCTGGGCCGCCCTAGAATGGTTTCTAAACACGGTCTTTATGTCCTCATAATGTAGTTGGTAGATGTCCCCTCCAGCCAACATGTGAAGGGTGTCTAAAAGGTCTTCAGGGACTCCTCGGAGCAGAACCAGCTTCAGAGATCTGGGTCAAGTGTGCACCTGGCCCATTTATAACTAAGTTGGAACCTTTCCTCATAATATTCTAAAGAATCATCGCTTCCCATGGTCATCTGAAAGATTTCTCCCTTGGTTTCCTTAGACCTACAATAGTCCTGGTATTTGGTATTGAAAGCTTGCTGCATATGAGCCCAAGTGGTGATACTGTTTCCAGGTAACCCCATGAACCAGCATAATGCTGCATCCTTGAGGGTAGAGGGAAAGAGTTTCAACTTTTGCTCGTCCTCGGCGTAGTCGTAAGTTCGACAAAGGACAACAAACTCAAACAAGAAGGTATTAGGGTCTTCAGTAGTCAATCCATGGAAGTGAGGTAAAGCTGAGTGACTTATGTTTTTCATTTTCATGTCTCCATTGGTCTCTCAGATGTGAAAGGAACCTTCTATTCTCTCATCTTCTCTTCTATCATTTCGGTTTTCAGCCATGGCTTCAGATGGAGCGTTCTCTAACTCTTCTTCTGTTATAGGATCTTCGTATATCTCAGGAGGTTCAACTATAGGTTCTTCCGACTCATTGTTACCAGAGAAGAGAGAAGGTTGACTCAGTGATGTGGTGGGGGTGTTGGGTAAGAATTTTCCGGTTTTATCTCTGTTCCTACGAGGCATGAAAGGGAAAGACTTTTGGTTGCTTTTGTTGTTTTTTTTCTCTGTTGGTACCTACAAAACTTAAATAGATTGAACTGCAACTAACTATCTTGCTTAAATGAAAGTGTGGAATGGAAATGAAACTAGGAAAGGACTAATCTAATTTGCAGAATTGAAATTGCGGAATTAAAATGCTAAGCTACGCTTGCAAAATTGGAATTGTAGAATTAAAATGCTAGTCTATGCTTGCAGAATTGAAATTGCGGAATTGAAATGCTAGTCTACGCTTGCAGAATTTAAATTATGGAATTGAAATGCTAATCTATGAAAGCGGGAAATGTCTACTCTACTTTTGTGGAAATGAAATTGCAGAATGGAAATGAAATAAACTACTTAGTAGAAGGTTGTAGGAGAAAATAGAAAAAAAACAACAATCACCAATACTCTGACGCTTCCCCGACAACGGCGCCAAAAAGAGTGGTGAGCTCTAGTATTGCAGCAATAATGCTACAACTCCTGGGACTCCCTTCTTTACTTTTATCAACCCGGTAGTTCATAACAAACTTGGAAGCGACGGTGCTGTATGCACAAGTACTAGCTCTTGCCGCAACTGCCACTTGATCAGCTAGCATAAGTCCGCTAGGGGCTCAAGCCAACTTCTATTAGCTTTGAGAAGAAGCTTGTTAACTGATGGATGGAAGCTAGTCTCAAAGGAAGCTAGTCTATTTGCAAAAAGCAATTGAGAAACTAAAGGAAAGCGCAAACCCTAGCAAACCCTAATTCTACCAACTAGTCCTACTGACGCAAAGAAGAGAATGCAAGCCACTGAAAGAGATGCCATTACTTCTATGAAGGTAAAATACATGTGTCTAGACTACCTCTATCTGAAGAAAACATCTTTTTGTATTTTTGATTAAGTCGTCAGTTTCATCATGCATAGGCTTTCACTGTTCTTGACTGTGCAGGGGTGGATCAAAGAGGAGAAATGCTTGGAAGAGGTCGGGAAGGTTTGGAGAGGGTCTAAGGGGTCCCTAACACCCTTCCAGAGAGTTTCACAAAGTTTGGCTGTCAAGAAACCTTATTTGTGAGCTTCTACAGGAAGTCTGTAGGGGTTCTACAGGATGTTCAGGAATTTCTACAGGATGTTCAGAAATTTCTACAGGATGTTTAGAAAGGGGATTTTGGAGGATGGATAAGTGAAGGAAGATGAAGGAATGGGTATGGAGGTAGGATAGGGGTCTGAAGTGGCCTAGGGACTGGTGGATGGAGTGGGGAGAAGGTGTAGATGGCTGGATTGGCTCAAAGAAGGCTGAAACAATAGTTGCACAAAATGGTAGGGTTACATGGGCAAGATGACAAATGTGAGACAAGGAACCCAGTTAGGAGATGGAACAGATGGTTCTGATGAATCTTGGGTGGATGAAGAAGTGGTAGAGATGCTCTGCACCATGTACTTTCAACTGAACCAATAAAGACTTTCAAGTAATCAAAGTCTTAGTTAATCTAATCTAGCTAACAGAGAAGTGAATGAACAACAGATTTATTTGGAAGGGAACCATATACATCAACTATGCAATGAAACATTTCAAAGATCTTAACATGTAACCAACTTCTACAAATGAAAACAGTACAATAGTGATTGCATGGCAAAGCAAAAATATTGTTTTTGTTTGGACAGCAAGGTTACTTCAATTCCAACCCCTGATCCAATGAGGGAGAGGTGAAACCAAAGGTGTTTGTTGGCCCTTTTTCTGAATATTTTTCCTTTTGATTATCCTACCAACCTATTCTAAACATTAGAGGGATTTCTAACCATAAACAATGACCTAGTTAATCAGCACAATTTAATCTACCTAACAGAAATACGTTTGCAAATGCATATAAGGAAAAACAATGATGCATAAAGGAAAGATAATAGTACATAAAGGAGGCCTTTGGCTGTCAGGTTGGGCCCAACCATAAGAGCTACGACTCCTATAGAGAACTCAGAGCTGATATAAAATAGGACTGCTTATCATTATAAAAAAATAGTCATCAATCAAAAGTTATGCCAAAATGGCTACAAGAAAATGAGCTGAAAGTGACAGCACTATAGTGCAAAAATGCAATGGTTTCAAAAGTAAACTACGAAGGCTAAGGCCTTCTCATTTATACATCACGAGGGCCCTAGCAGACTTCCTAAATTCAAGGGACTCGGCTGTCCCAACTATTAGTAGGCAGTCCCTTTTCCAAAATCTGCTTGGCTTCCTTCAAGATCCGTTTTGGTGGCCTATGAGCTCGGAGTTGAGGGTGGAGGTCCCGAGGAAGGGCTATTTAATTTCAGATAAAACCCCCTACGAATCTTCACCTCAAGCTTGGCTTTTGTCACCTAGCCCATGATTACTTGGTTTTGCTCCAACATGTGTCCAAAAACCTGAAATAAGCACGTGTTAGGTAGAGTGACCACCCTTATTCATTCAAATGACATAAACATACTAAAAAATAATGCATAATATATGAAAAATGGAGGATTGAACAAGGATTGAACGAGGATAATTAGGCAAAATGAGCCTAATAAGTTACCCAATTTGGGGCTCATCATCTTGCCCGCACGTGACATAGTAGAAGCCAAGGTATCCAAAATAAACCCACCTGCAACAATCCACCAAACACAGAGTATAATCATTGCATGGAAGGAAGAAAAGAATCGAGGTAACAAAAAAAAATACCAGAAAGCTTTTGGTTTCAACTTACCATTGAAGAGACATGGTTTCAAGGTTGCGGCCACCCAAGGGTTCCACTGCTCACAAAGGAGCAACTGTGTCAGTCAACAGCGTAACAAGTGGAAAACGATGATGGCGGAGAACAACAACTTACCTTCATTGCTGTGGAAGAAGCTGAAGCTGTAGACCCTCGAGACCACAACCTACCAACGCAATAGAGCAGCATGACCAGTGAAATTTGAGAGCAATTGAATTAAAGAAACTGAGACAAGGAACAGTCACTACAGTTGAGTGAAACGAACAACTAAGACTATACACAGAGAAACCAAAAACCCTCCAAGACAAGCATGTTTCCATAGAGTGATAGGGCATATCAAGCACCAAGGCAGAAGAACAAGAGGAAAAAAATAGCACAGAACAACGTATACTTACCAACCAGTGGAGCCGAGCATATATCTAGGTCAAGGTTGAGCAAAAACAACACTAGCAGCATATTCACACAGTGAAATCGTACCAGAAGAACAAATAGAAAAACCCTCAAACCACCAACAGAACAATGCACAAATGACCAGGAGAATAGGGTTTGTGAGTCATTAACCAAGGCAGGAGTGTGTTTACTGAGGAAGGTGTTAGAGTCGGTCTAGTTATCCCTCCATCAGAGATCAAAGCTCTTTTTGCATTTCATGTTTTAGGTGTCCCATCCGTTTGATCAGTTGCATTTCGTTAGGCATGCCATAACTCTGATGGAGCGGTTGTGTGTCACTCATTCCCCTCGTGTTTGGCACTGCTGGTTCAGGTTTATGCATTAAAATAAAGTTTTCCATGGTCATTCACAATCATGTTTTAAATTTTTAGGTTTTAGGTCTAGGGTTGAGTCATTTTTGTCTGGCAAAGTATTAGGAGACCAGTAGGCCAGAGGGATGTCTTTGATCGATCATCATTTCAATAATTTTCATTATTGTATAGTTGATTTAGGACTTCTCTTCAAAACTCCATTTTGAAGATAAGTCGCTTTCTCATTTTTGTAAAAAAAAAAGAATTTTGTCAAAATTTTCAACCCTTCAAATGTTCGAGTGCAGCCTTGGTCTCCTTTGCCAAAGTATGTTATAGCTATCCCTGCAAACAAAAATCAACAAACAACTTCAATCTAAACCTCAGAAAAGCAAAAGGAAATAAAAAAAGCATCATTGTATTAATAGACCAAAAGTGAAAGTGCCCAAACTTTACAAAGTGGGTTTTGAAGTTAATTTATTCAAATAAGATATTTTGTGGGTGTATATAAAGTGAAACAAATCTTTTACTCCACCACATATCCAAGCAAGAAGCATTTGTCAAGAGTGGAGGGCGAAAAACCAAGTTTCAAACCCTAGAGGCAGAGTGGAGGTGCGCGCTACGCATACGATTGGTGCGCTACGCACTGGGCGATGCGCTACGCATTGGGTGCACATTTCCTGTGTAAATTAACACAGGCGCTACGCACAGGAAGGTGCGCTACGCACACAACAGGGGCACTACACATCCATCCCAGCACTGTGTTTTGTGCCTAAAACGCATCCAATCACCCCAACAACTACAAGTAGGTGTCTCCTTTGACTCAAGCATCAAGTTAAATGGTGTTTAATGTGTTTTTGAAAGAGATGCAAGTGATGTTTGGTTTAAGAATATAAATCAAACCCTAGGCCCTTGTTGAGGTTTTGAATAAGGTATTAAAAACATTGTAAACATTGTAATCAAGCAACACTTCATACCACAGCATCCTTATGATTGTTTTTATGCCCAATATACCAAACAAGATACCTATTATGGCATAATGTTTATGATTCTTCAAATGGTTTTTTGAGGATACATTGAAACCAAGATTTCTTCACACCTACACCATACACATTGCAGTCCTCCTATTGCACCTATTTTGGTCTCAAAACCATGTCAGATACAGAGCCATCTTATGAGCAAGAAAATGAAAGTGATTCCACCACAGAGGGAAATGTGCCACAAAGACCTCGTAAAGATGGCAAAGGTGGTAAACATCTCAGAGAAGAACCCACTTCTATGGTGCAATTGCAAGCTTGCCCACTTGCCATGGATTTCTTTCGCCACCAATCATGCTATCATTTTTGTGAGCTAATTTCACAGTTTCAGCATCATCGTGAATTAGCTCGCTTGTTTGTTCTCCATTTACATGATGGCCATGCGAACCTTGCTGGAGTTAATTTCATTTTGTCACCAGAAACCATTGCAGAGGCCACAGGAATTCTGAATATCGGGGAGCAATGGAATAAGCGACAGCAGCTAGAGAAATCATATTATGAGCCATATATTAAACCAGGATATATAGGGCACTTGAGTAGAGTTTTTCCTTTCCACTACCTGATTGATCGGTTCGCACCTTTGACAAAACTTATCATCCGATATTTCAGTTGTGAGGGCAGATTCTCACGTCTTTATGCATACCATGTCCGTTTACTGATGCATTTTACAAGGGTGCACCTGATGAACATCCCATATTTTATGTTTCCCAACATAGAGAGGATGGTGCCTTTAGTGCAAAAGAAGAGCCCAGCACAGCAACACAAGAGCATATACCATTATGCATTGATCAAAATCGTGGTGATTCATCAGCTAACACAGCAGGGCATTACATGGGAGGATTTTATTGCTCGTGACCTTTTCACAGCGCCTCAGCCACCACCAGAGTTGGTTCATGATGATGGAGGGTCTTCACTCCAATTTTGGGCACATTTGGAGAAAATTTTGTCATTTCAAAAATTTTGGCTTAAGAAACAGGTTTTTGGGTTCTACGCGTAGCGCGCAGCGCGCTACCCTGAATATTGGGAGGTCCAATTGACAAATGGCTTGTAGTTTTGGATTTTTCATGAAGAAATACACTTGTACAGCCAGTGCCAAGGCATTCCATCAGGTTCTGAGTGGTCAAAATGTCCAAAAACACCCTGAAAACCACCTTGCTGCTACCTTTTCCAACTGCAGGTACTACCTCTGGGAGAATTCCGTTTTGAGGGGGCAAAGGAGCTCCAAATTGGAAAATTCCACTTGGGTTGGAACGTAGACATCCAGACCTTTCCAACGTGCTATCATGAGCTCAATTTGGATGTCAGTAAGTGCTTCAAAAATAGGCTCAAAGGGGCGCTACGCATAGGGATCAGGGGCGCTACGCATACAGTTTTTGGCCCAGATTTTCACCTTCAGCTCAGGAATTCGGCTAGTTTCTACCAGATTCACTCTTTGATGTTATTTTCCACCTAATATGATGTAACTTGATGTAAGTAAGGTAACTTAGCACTTATTTACCTTCTTCTAGATGATTCATTCACAAATTAGCAAGAAATCAATGTAATGAATCAGTTTCCTTCTTTTTAGAGGCAGGTTGTTTGGTCATCTAGATTCTTGCTCCATGTTTAGAATTTGTTCAAACTGCTCCTAGAAGGAGGAGCTCGACCCTAGAGGTTAGGGAATGAGGATAGCTTGGTCTATATATGTAAGTTTTCATTCAATAGTAGAGGTTGGACTCTTGGTATAGTTTTGAGACTATATTGTACATATTTTACCAGCATTTTTGGCAAAGGAAAGACCAGGGTTTTGCAGCACTATTTGGGATCCATGTGGCTTTATGTCTTGATGGTGTGTTTCTATTAGTACTTGTAAGTTGTGTATGTGCATCACTATCTCTATTGAATCTTCTCTTATTAAGCAAATGAAGTGTTAAGGTAGAATCCATGAAATTGCTATGCTCTGCCTTTAAATTTGTTTAATATTCTATGTTTTCTTCAGTTTAAGGACAATCCTTGAGACCCCTTGCTCTCCTTAGCCTCTCACCAGTCTGATCTATCCATCTCACCTACTTTAAGGCATCAAAACAATTTCCTATCTTGCCCCAAGTGGACCTCTGCAAAAACTGTGCCTCATCCCCACACCCAAAATTGCCTTTCCCTTGATTTCAACAAAATCATAAAAAATCAATAATAAACTATTTGTATTTAATACCTAGCCTAAAATCAGTCATCAATTCGGTCATCTCGAGCCTTTTTTATTATCTTTTGCCGAGTTTGACCTAGAGAAAGCCCTCTCCTGTCCTCGTAGGGCTAGCTACGAGGCTCAACGTGGTTTGATGTGGCCTTGAGTCTTGCCTTATTTCAGCCTAAGGCAGATTCGAGCGCTAACAGAAGGGACACATGTCCAACATCCAACGATGCTGGTATGAGTAATAAATATAGGAGTAAAAATATATGTGCTAATCATTGTAATCACCCATCGATTAACCTAATCATGTAGTTAATCACCACCAAAATCATTCACATTAGTTTTTATCCATTTTATAAAGTTTTTTGAGTGTAAAGAGGGGGTTGGACCCATCAAAAGGATTTGTCCCATCCAATTTGGATTTCATTTTCTTGGTCATTAAACCCTCACGAATTTCATCATTTCACAAGGAAACTTCTCCAAGCGTTTTGAGTGAATCCTTCCATCTCTCGACTTTGGTTTTGAGTTTTGAGTGATCCTAGGATTTTTCCCACTCCATTCCACCCATCACGCACCTTTCCTATGCCTCTCATCACCTCCAACACCTCACACTTTTCTCTCGGTTATATCTTGTAGGTTTCTTGTAATTCCTACAAGATCATCCTGTAGGTTTCTAGTACATCCTGTAGGTTCTCCTGAAATGACCTGTTTTGAGGCCAAATTCATGGGAAAACTCTAGAAACTCACCAAAATCCTCCCAACGGTCTCCCACACCATCCAACCATCTCCTAACCCTTGCATACAACCTCTAACATCCTTAATTCACCTTCCACATCACCAAAAGACATTAGTATGCATACTTGATTTTGCATGAGAAAAACAAAAAGACAAAAACTGATTTATTTCAGTCCCTTTACTTGCACATTAGTGATGTTTGATGATTCTTACTTCCATTCTTGGATAGTATCATTTGGTTCATGATAATTTAGTGTTATTGCAAAGCATAGTTTCTTGGCAGTTAATTAGTACATGGTGTGATTTAGCATTGAATTTCCATCTCTTTCCTTGTACTTTCTTTCTTGCAATAGGTTAAGGTTCAATTTCAATCATTCCATTTTTTGCAAATTGTTTAGGATTTGAATTCAGTACATGCACTCCATTACATCATGATAGCAAAGGAAGGACACATTGTATGCCGCACATATAGTGCCGACACCTCTTATGTTTGTATGAAACCCAGGTTGATAATTAAAGTCGATAGCTTTGGGAGTTGCAACATTCTTGTTGCAATACTGAGGCTCATCACAAAATATGCATGTCCAAAGAAATATGCATATTTTATTGAATATAATAACTTGGTAAGGTTAAGTTCCCTCCAATAACATTTTCCCCAACAGGAACAAATACATTCCAAAATGGATTACAACATTACATGTAGATGCACCAATCAAATATTAAGTTGAAAGACAATTTTTTACAAATACATAGTTTGATTACACGACGTGTCCCTCATGAGCTTAACGATGTTTCGTTGGAGCCTTTATGAATATATATCCTTAAACAAGACCTTTAGAATTTATTCTAGGATGGAACCCACTTAATTGACCATCAACTTTTGTTAATGTTGATAGTATGTCATGGACTTCTTACCTAATGATTTATATAGTTTCCATTTATATCCTCTTGCTTTTCCTAAGCTAGTTATATTCTTTACTCCTCTTATGTTGAGGCATTTAGTATTTCAACCTTCTCACTCGTTAATGATATATGTATTCTTCTTACAGATGTACTACCTGTTATCAAATTGAATATCTCATTAATATTGTGGGTATAGCATCCCACTTTCGATGCAATAACCATACTTTTCAATTATTACAAAGTTGTTTATTTCTCCCGGTCTACTATGAACATTTAAAACCATGCAAGTATCATGGTATAGAGTTTTTTTGTCCTCACAAGAGCATTCAACAATACCTTAAGTTTTTAAAAACTTTCAGACATATAATATGCATAATTTTAATCTTCACACCATTTGATAAGTATTCACAATAACAAGTAACCAATTCAGGTTTGACCTTTTCTACTTATTAAATAATCAACATGTTAGTGGTTTGATATTTACTTGCATTAATCTTTAATCCAACACAATTCATCATTGCAAAATTGTTTGTTTCAGTGTAGCCTTTCAGGGTTTCTCCTCTCCACATTGATACTACAGTTATCTAAATACTTCGAGAAATTCATTATAAGTGCAACTTAATTTAATATATGAATTATAAAATAGATATAGTTTAATATTTGAGATTTATTGTATCTTTCAAGAATCCAATACCCCACATATTCTGAGTCTCTAATATATTGTGATCCTCCAACTTTGTACATTCATTAATCTCGAATATGAATATATAGCATCTTAATCGGTTTTTTTTTTTTCACTCAAGTTAATTGTGAGAATTTTGATCCATCCATGCATGTAAAAATATCAATGCATCTCATTGTAACCATACAATGAGCCCTACATGCAAGCCATACATATATGTAAACATAGGCATCAATCACAACATGAGTTTAGAAATATCCACTCAGCGTATCCAATGAGAAGGCTAAACATACATCCTTCAAGCATAATGTAAATTAATTTTGAGGAACAAGTATTTATATTATGATGCGATGCAAAAAAAAATTATCTCATAGAAAATTGTACACCCACCTCTGTGTAGCTCTTTTATACTCCAAGTGCACACGTTATTTACTCTTGTTTTTACGTGATGATCGCTCTATATCGAATAAGTTGAAACAATATTCTTGCCATCAAAGAAATTATAATTAAGTATTTCAGTAATTTGACATTTAATAAAATTGAAACTGGTAATAATCTTTCCTTAGCAAGCATACAGAGTTTGAAGTTCCACTCTCTTGGAATTGAGGAACCACACCATGAATTTAGTCTATTTAACCAATTCAACCGTAATCACATGAGCTCACACAAACCAATCTACTTATATAAATAACACATCAACACATAGTCATAAACATGACCCTAGCAGTATCTCGACAATGAATCAACACTGTACACTCAAGAAAATACATCAAACTCTGAGTTTACACATATATGACATGCATTAAACTCAGCCCATGAAAAAAGCTATAGAAATTATAATTTTTATTGTTGATATGTAGCCCCTGCACAACACACTGTTAGTCATACATAACACAAAAACACCGTACTCAACAGAAATCCTATGGTATTCAGGCAGCAACTAAAATTGCACATATGAACAACCCAGATCTGACATTTCAATCTATGTCCCTTCACATTAGCACAACAATCCTATGTCAATACCTATAGGATTCATTCCAAATCTGCCTTCCAACATTTACTCGATGTTAGGAACTACATTTGTCTCTCTACATAGACATATATTTTCATCATCAACCCATGCATGAAGAACATTCAACTACATAGCACATCACTCATATTGGCTATGATAAAATACATCACTTCCATCCATCCTACTCAGGTTTAATGGCATGTTTTTGTTGTAATTAACAAAACTAACTCCCCTCAGAAAAACTTTGGGGGCCTTTGCACTTGTTGGCAGTAAAAACTATTGCCTATTGATTTCCTTGGCCTCTTTACCTCATTGATCTTTGAATGCCAATGGATTTTTCCCTTTCAAGCATATATATATTGAACCTTACAAATTGATAGGACAAGTGTTAAGTAAGAAAGAGGATAAATGCTATGCATGTGTAGGTGAGGATAACATTATCTCACTGAATGCAACCTAGATGATTCCACAACAATGCGCTAGTTCAAAAATAAGTAGGGTCATTAGATGCAATTCGATAACCCTTTTGAACAGCTGATGAGACATGCAAACAATTGTCATTGTGGATTTGTAGAAGGAAACAACAGTCCTAAAATGCTTTTCTTCTTCAATTCTGAATAGGAAGATATGGTTATGCTTTCAATCGATCGAGCTTTTCTTACCTCATGGTGGTCGTGTTGTGACTTGAACAAGAGATATATCTTGGATAAACACTATCCAACCTAAGGATATGAGGGTGACCATTGTCCAAACAAAAGAATTTGTGGTGTGAAAACATGGATATGCACTAATTTCTTTTCTCAAAATATAGCTCAGTGAACAAAGCAAGTGAAAAAAGCTAGTATTGAAAGGGAAATAGCAATGTCACACTCTCATGAACTTTATCCTCTTGAACTTGGCGACTGAAATGAAATCGTTTCTATGACTCACCATGACTGAAAAAGACATTACTTCATAGTTGCGGGATAAGTTTTAATGTATTTGCAACGAGCCTTTCTTCTTCTGAGATGAAGAATATAACTAATCAGAAAGCATCGTGGAATACGAGGCTGGGCCCTGTTCACTCAAAATGAAAAGGAATAACGGACACCACATCATCCAACATCACGTGCAACCAAATTTTTTTAGGAGGGAATTTCTATAACGGATGTGTTGGTATTGGAGACTCATCAAATAGGTTCATGTCTCCAGGGGGCTTAGATGACCACGGGATGCACATTGCCTCCACTGTTGTTGGAATTGTTCTGAGAAACACAAATCTTTATGGATTAGGCCAAGGTAATGCCCGAGGTGGGGTAACAGGTTCGAGGCTGGCAGCGCACAACGTTGTTGCAGAGGTAACTGCGGAAACACAAATATTGTTGCAGTAAGTGTTATGCATGTGTAGGTGAGGATAACGTTATCCCACTAAATGCAACCTAGACGATTCCGCAACAATGAGATGTTTCAGAAATAGGTAGGGTCATTAGTTGCAATTCGATAACCCTTCCGATCAGTGGATGAGACATGCAAACAATTGTCATTGTGGATTTGTAGAAGGAAACAATAGTCCTACAACGCTTTTCTTCTTCAATTCTAAATAGGAAGATATGGTTATGCTTTCAATCGATCGAGCTTTTATTACTTCATGGTGGTTTTTCTATGAATTGAGCAAGAGATAAAGCTTGGAAAAACACTATCCAACCTAAGGATATGAGGGTGACCATTTTCCAAACAAAAGTGTTTGTAGTGTGACAACATGGATATCCACTAATTTCTTTTCTCAAAATATATCTCAGTGAACAAAGAAACTGAAAAAAACTAGTATTGAAAGGGAAATAGCAGTGTCACACTCTCATGAACCTGATCCTCCTGAACTTGGAAATTGAAAGGAAATTGTTTGTATGACTCACCATGATATCATGCCACACAGAAAAAAAAAAAAAAAAATAAAAAATAAAAAATAAAATAAAATAAAATAAAATAAAAACATTACTTCATAGTTGTGAGAGAAGTTTTAATGCATTTGCAGTGAGCCTTTCTTCTTCTAAGATTAAGAATATAACCAATTAGAAAACATCAAGGAATAGGAGGTTGCACCCTGTTCCCTCAAAATGAAAAGGAACAACCGACATCACCTCATCCAATTTCACGTGCAACCAAAATTTTTTAGGAGTGAATTTCTATAATAGAGGTGTTGCTATTGGAGACTCATCAAATAGGTTCGTGTCTCCAGGGGACTCAGATGACCACGGGACGCACACTACCTCCACTGTTTTTGGAATTGTTGTGATAATCACAAATCTTTATCGATTAGGCCAAGGTAGCTCCCGAGTTGGGGTAACAGGTTCTAGGCTGGCAACACACAAAACTGTTGCAGAGGTAACTGTGGGAACACAAATATTATTGCGGCATTCGACGACACTAGCATGATATTTATTTATTTATTATTTATGTTTATTTTATTTTTTCAGGAACTACATTTGTCTCTCTACATAGACATATATTTCCATCATCAAACAATGCATGAAGAACATTCAACTACATAAATCACCACTCACAATGGATATGATGAAATACATCACTTCCTACCATCTTACTCAGATTTAATGGAATGTTTTTGTTGTAATTACAAAACTAACTCTCATTGGAGAACCTTTGGGGGCCTTTTCACTTGCTAGCAGTAAAAACTATTGTTCGTCGATTTCTTTGCCCTCTTTACACCATTGATATTTGAATGCCAACTGATTTTTCCCTTTCAAGCATATATATTGAAACCTACAAATCGATAGGATAAGCATTAAGTAAGAAAGAGGATAAGTTTTATGCACATGCAGATGAGGGTAATGTTATCCCACTAAATGCAACCCAGATGATTCTGCAATAATGAGCTATTTCAGAAATAGGTAGGGTGATTAGTTGCAATTTGATAACCCTCCAGATCAGTGGATGAGACATGCAAACAATTGTGATTGCAGATTTGTAGAAGGAAACAATAATCCTACAACGATTTTCTTCTTCAATTTTGAATAGGAAGATATGGTTATGCTTTCAATCGATTGAGATTTTCTTAATTCATGGTGGTCATGCTATGACCTGAAAAAGAGATAAACCTTGGATAAACACTATCGAACCTAAGGATATGAGAGTGACAATTGTCCAAACAAAAGTGTTTTTGGTGTGATAACATGGATCTCCACTAACTTCTTTTCTCAAAATCTAGCTCAGTGAACAAAGAAAGCGAAAAAACTAGTATTGAAAGGGAAATAACAATGTCACATTCTCATGAACCTGATCCTCCTAAACTTGGCAACTGAAAGGAAATAGTTGCTACAACTCACCATGATATGATGCCACAGATAAAAAAACATTAGTTCATAGTTGTGGGATACGTTTTAATGCATTTGCAGTGAGCCTTTCTTCTTCAAATATTAAGAATATAACCAGTCAAAAAAGATTGAGGAATACGAGGTTGGGCCCTGTTCCATTAACATGAAAAGGAACAGGTGACACTGCCTCATCTAATTTCTTGTGTAGCCAAAAAATTTAGGAATTTCTATAACATTGGTTTTGGTATTGGAAACTCATCGAATAGGTTTGTGTGTTTAGGGGAGTCATATGGCCACAGGACACACACTGCCTCCACCGTTTTTGGAATTGTTATGAGAAACACAAATCTTTATGGATTACACCAAGGTAGTGCCCGCGGTGGGGTAACAGGTTCGAGGCTAGGAGCGCAAATGTTGTTGTGGAGGTAACTGCGGGAACACAAATATTCTTGCGGAATTCGATGACACAGGTGTGATATTTATTTATTTATTTCTTTTTTTTGCTCCTCTTGTCTTCCATATTGACTATATTTCCCATAATGGCCATATCAATACCATATGTTTCATAATTCTAATAAATGTCACTTCATGGAACTGACATCATTTTTCTTATCCTTGGCATGGTCTTTAAATTTCAATCACAACCACACGAGGATTACTTCATGTATACAATTTTGTTTTATATGCGATTGATATCATTTAGGTGATTAGTAAAGTGTTCCCTTTACATTGTAACGTTTATGTTAAATCTTAATACTGCAATTATATTAACATATATTCACCTATTGTCCTTATATATATATAGCCTATTTAGTTGTTCACCTTTTAAAATATTGTAACTGTAATATTCATACCCGAAGAGCTAATCATATCGGAACTATATAACATATGATCTTTGTGGAACACTCCAATCACCATACTTGTCTAAACATATAAATTCTTTTCCCAACCCACACTATTCTTTAGTGCTTCACGCATATAGTAATTTGTTCTAAAACTCACTGCAATGGTCATTAAAATATGTATTCTGTGTGTGTGTGTGTGTGTGTGTGTGTGTGTGTGTGTGTGTCTATATTTTAGCTACACTGGATCAATTTTGTGGACGTTTAGGTTTATTTACTATGTTCCACATCAACACTTCACATTACTATGCACATACTATATTGAGAGGAAAGAATTAGCATAGGCATTCAATATAGTAATATTAGGAATCTAATTTATTTTTAAATTAATATGAACCATAAATACAAGTGAGTTTCCTAAAGAGGATAATCCCATGCCTTCCACTCTGAGAGTCTATATGAGTTGATGCTCAAGTACCCTCGAAGAGGAGTTTACATCTCAGAGCCATAAATCATTGCATTTGACATGGATGGAAAATCACTTGGAATTTGTTCATTGGAAATTATTGGCCAACCTAATGGCCATTTCAAATACTCAATGAGAGGAATTTTGGTCGCATATTGTTGAGGAACAATGCTTGGTCGAATATGTAGGAGACAAACACATCCGTAAGAATATTTGTTACAACATGCAGGATTAAAACCTTAATCACGATATATAATTATCACAGATACATTAAACTACTTTTCAAATTCATAACTTTTACAAGCTCAGTTCAAAGTTACCTTCGGATTTAAAAACCATTTTCCAATGAATAATTTTTCAGAATCAGCTTCAAACCTTATGAATTCTAATGTCTCAAGGTAGTACTCTAGAACTCATTGGAATAGAACCTAACAACTCATTTATATCTTATAGAGGTGGATTGGTCCATAGGCTGAAATGCTTGAAATTAGAGCTTTGATACAATTTGTCACATACCTGCTTGACACCATATTAAAAACCACATACTATTGGCAGATACCTACTTTACACAATATTAAAAACCACTTATTATGTTCCTTCACTAAATTTAGCTTGGATTATATGCAAGAGTTGTCACATGCATCTATATATAGTCATCTCATAAACCAAGTTAACACATGCAATTCTATATATCACACCGCAGAGGGAAGAATCAATAATGATCATTCAAGATCCTCCACTCGAGTTTCCTCCCTTTGAGGATTCAACACAAACATTAATGGAGACAATGTGATAAATACACTGTAGCTAGCATGTTCATAGTCCTATTGTCATAGTCGTAAGTATCACTGACATATACCTTATGCAATATGAATCATAGTGAATAAATAGTTAATACAACCTTTAGTAGATGCAATTCATGGTGAAAAATCGCTAGCATGAATAACCTGAACCACCGACTATATGATGAAACCGTAAAAACATGTTTATTCATCATACCTAGTTGTCCCATGCATCATTATTCAATCATCCTCCTACACAAGGATCAAACATGCAACTATACATATATGCTGAGATATCTCGACAATATACATGGTAAGGAAAAACATACGGTACATCCCATGCAATGGAATCTGACAAGAGAAATGGAAATAAGGTCACTTAGAAAACTGAGCACCACCACCCAACCTAGAACTGACTTCCTCCAGTTCACTCCCAAGCCAAGAGTTCTTGCCATGGATAAATTGCCTCTTGTTGATCTCTTGAATGGGTATTTAATACCCTCTTTCATGATATGGTTTCCATTAGTGACATCCCACTTTTATGGATATTTTTTATCCATTTTCCTAGGCTTTTCCTAGAAAATATCACCTTTATCTCCCGTGAGGCTTTTCCTGATAAAAGTTTCTCTTTCTTTCCCGCAAGGCTTTTATGTTTTTCTTAACTTAACATCTTTCTCCAGCTAGGTAACTTAATGAATATTTATCTCCAATCAATTATGCTTATCTAGAATTTGATCTAGAAGCCTTATCATGAAAGAATTATCCATTCCCATTCACCTATGGGATTTGGAAAGAATATCATCTCTTGGTGTCTCATTTTTCCAAGTGATTGACTTATTTTATTTATTTAATAATAAATTATTTACTTTCCTTGTTACACATCATACCTCGCTTTTCCTAATCTTAGGTTAGTCGAGTTTTACATACAATCGAGGGGTGTTCCAAAGGGAGACTCCTCTCCTCTGCCTGAGTAAATTTATTTAACGGAGAGGCTAGGGGATGGTTTGTGCAGACAAGTGCAAAAAAACCATATCCATCACATCAATTTTGGGCATGTTGTTGAGCTATACTATTAGGTAGAGGTAGGGTATTGAGTTTTTTGAAGTAATATTTTTCTAATTACAGTGAGTGATATTAAGGTGTTTATCTCTATTGTTTGGAGAATATTAGAGGACAACAAAAATGTTGAATTTATTTTGCAATAAGAAACACAAATGTACTTGATCTTGCCATTTACTCCATTTAAAGAAAGCCAAACACTATTATTCATTCTCTTTTACATCAATTATCATTAATATTGGTATGACAACCAACATTGCATATTGAGTTGTCTAAATAGAGTTGAATTTATATTTTAATGATGATAAAATTTTAACGATGATTGGTTTTATCACCAAAAATCTAAGCAGAATTTAGAAGAGTAAAAACAAAATGTGGAAGAGTAAAATGTTATTTATGTTAGTTGAAACATTTATAGAGAAATGTCATTCAATTATTATAATGTGGAATTTTTAATTAGGAAAACCACAAACTTATAGATTAAGTCACAAAAACTTCAAATGTCAACAAGGTAGCTTGCCAAAGACCAAATATAATTTAAATAGAAGGAAAGGTGAAAGACAAACTCCATGAAAAGACTAAGGATAAATCTAATGCTCTTTATTAGTTATAAAAAGACATCTTAGTTTTCATTGATGTACTTTAGAGACTTTTGTTTCAATCAAAATATTTTTTTGTTATGCTCTTTACTAATTATAAAAATGCATCTTCGTTTTCATTGATGTACGAGACTTCTATGTTGATAATTTTTTTAGGTATTGAAGTATAATCTCCTTTTTTTAATTTGAGCAAAGGGCAATTTTGAATTTTGACAAAAGGTAAAAGTTTACTTTCAATAAAATTAGAATTTAAATTTTCATACAATTAGAATTTCATCTTCCACTCTGACAGAAACGTCTGGAAATGATGTTCTTAAATTTCAAATGAAATTTTGCTGAAGTTAAAATTTTAATTTTGGTGGAATTTGAATTTTTCTTTCCACTTTTAACTTTGTGAAAAAAATTGAGAGTATTATTTGCAGTTTGAAATATATCATGTGTGCACTCTTCCAAGGCTTAAAATTTAGTATGGAAGACTTGCAGCTTTAATAGAATGGAAAGTAGAGTTATATTTTTTTTTTTTTCTGAAGTAAGAGACAATCCTTCTATTTCATTAAAAGAAAAATAATGTTACAAAATATACAAAAGAACGTCCATCCTCATGGACTCAGGAGAAACAAAGGGCATCCTACCATAGACATGGCCCCCTTACAACTGTCATTATCAAACTCTCAATTTACACAAAAAATTGGACTAAAAGGTTCTCCAACCACGTGGAAAAATCCAGTTCCTTCAACCTCCACTACCCGGAAAATCAACGACGGACGCCTCCGACCATACTTTGAGCGCCAACCACCGGTTGAGGAAAAAGGCGCCACAATAAGACTCGTGGAGAAAAAGACCTGGCCCCACTGAAATAACATGGTCGTTTCTAACCGTAGATCCGGATGGCTAGATCCAACGCCCAGGATCAATATCCCACAGCTAAGCTAACCTAACGTTAGTGAGCGATGGGGGGCGGTTTTCCATAGCAGCCCTGCCACATGTAAGAACCCTAATGGGATCGCTAGCAAAAATCCAATACCATTTACCACTCAGGAGTGATGTGATCACCTGGAAACTGCTAAGAACCCTATTTTCCGTATAGAAAGTTGTTTGAAGGGAGATTGTCATCACCAGAAATCCCACCAATCTAGACTGATGAACAACTCGATCAATCTCGGTCATTGAAATGCCTCGCCTGATCCGACGACTGAGGATCATTTCGCACCGCCTAATATCACTGAACATAAGCACTTCCTGCCAACTAGACTAATAACTTTCATGATCAATCCCTGCCGTAGTAATGTTTCACGTGATCCGACAGCTGAGGATCATTTCACCCCGACGAAGTTCACTGAACATTAGTCTGCAATGAGGGCAGTATTTTAGCCAACCCCACTGCCACGTGTAGCCCTCTTTAAGGAATCACTCCAAATTTGACAAAGCCATTTCCTTCTTGTGAGGGTCGTGATCACCTAAACCTCTCGCAACCTAGTAAACCGATCCTGGATGGAAAACCCCTAGTTTTGTGGTTGACGAGAGTACCCAGGATCCTACCTATCATTTCGTTTTCTCTGCCAGAAACCTGGAAGGAAGAAACACCCGCCAGCCGATCTTTATTAGATGAACCAGGGCCGCCTGACTGAGTATCGACTAGAATCTAAAAAACAATGCTAACTTGTTTTAATATGGTCGAAAAAGCACTGCAACCCCCTGAAAACCTGAAAGTACAAAAAATAAGAAACATAGAACACCTGAATCAACTGGATTCCGTCTCCATGGCGCTACTTCGAAACATAATCCTATCTTCATCTTCTTGGCCATAACATTTCACTTTTAACCTAATATTATGAGGCATTTCCTACCATCGAAAAGCAACCCTGTTCTCTGTGTTGATCACTCCTTGATTGGCAAGAAGATTAGTCGATTTATTTTCTGATCTTCTTACATGTTTAAAGCTAGCAGTTCGAAGGCTCTGAAGGTGTTGTTGAATCCATTGAAAGCCCTGGATCAGATGCCAGTTCCTTGAGACTTTTTCCGGTCTTGTGCCCCATCTGATCCTCTTGATTGAATCGATGATTAACTTTGAATCAACTTCAACAATCACATTTTGCTAGTTATCCTGTTTCAGGAAGTCTAACCACTGCTCCATAGCCATCAATTCCACCATGTTATTCGTGGCTTTTCCTAAATGACAGTAGAAGATGAAAGGTACTCCAACATGCTCATCCCTTAACAGCCCTCGTAACCCGCAGAGCCCAGGTTGCCCTTTGAAGCCCCATCAATGTTGAATTTCAAAAATCCCTTGGGGGGAAGATGCCAAAGATATTTCTCAGAAGCTAGGGAGATAACTTTCCTATCCCATCCCTTAGGAATAAGTCCCTGCAGACATAGATCACTGAGAGTTTTCAAATCCACAGCAGAAGGAGGGTTCTTGGGGAGATTTCGCACAATAGTGCCAACCGTTTCCTTGATCTATTTTAAGATCTGCTCAAAAACGCTTTGGGATGACCTCTTTTCATTCTTGAAGATTATGTTGTTCCTTTCTTTCCAGACATTCCAAATAATGAAACTTGGCATGATGGCCCATGCTAAGCTAAGAATCTCATTGTTTAAAAAGGTTCTTCTCCATCTGCTTAAGGTATTGATGATGCTGCCTTTGTCCCTGTCAGTGTGTTGAAAAATGGTGGCAAAAGAATCCCATAAACTGGAGGTGAAGATGCAATTATTGAGAAGGTGCTCCATAGTTTCCTCTTGGGCTTCACATAGCTGACATCTGGAAGGCCCCAGGACAACCCTCTTCCTGATATTATCCTAGGTCAGGATTTTCTTATGGTGAACCAACCACATGAAGAGTTTAATCTTCATCCATCCTTGATATCTCCATAGATCTTGCCAAGTCTTATCTAGAGCTTGTGAGTTGAGGTCAAGGAGAATGAGTTTTGCTTCTTTGAGAGTAAAGGTACCCTCACTTTTGTTGCCCCATATTAGTTGATCTTTCTCCACTGATTTCAAAGTATTCCTTTGCTCTAACATATTTTTTAGAGTCTCTACTTTAGCCTTCAGGGGGTTTTCATCCCTGAACTCAATGTTCCTCTAGGTTCTCCATTTTCCACTACTATTGGTTTCGACCCAAAAGTCTTTTACTTTAGATAACCCTTTAGTATCTGAATCTGTATCCTCCTTGAGATCCCTCAAGTCTTCCTTTAAAAAAATAGGTTCTTGTTGCCATCTGTCCTCCAAGAATAAGGCAAGGTTTCCTTCTCTGATTTCCCAGAAGCTATTTCCTTGGACTAAGCCCCTATTTTCCCAGGCATTGTTCTAGATGTGAGAGCCCTTGTTGTATCCTGAAATTCTTATTAGATCTTTGTTTTTCCACATGTGTGCATATTTTTCTTTCCATATCTTTGCCCATTGTGCCTTAGGATCTTTAACCCATCCCCACCATAATTTAGCCCCTAAAGCCTTGCTTAGAATCTCAGGATCATCCAGACCGAGCCCTCCATAGTTTTTGGGTTTGCAGATTTTTTCCCATGCTACCAAGGCCCATTTCATTCTTTATTCCCCCTTGCCCCAAAGAAATTCTCTTTTCACATTTCTAAATTGCTGCAAAACACCTTTGGGGGTTGGGAGAGGTGATAGCATGAAAACTGGAATTGGTTGAACGGGAGCCTTGGTTAACACCAACCTTCCAGCCAAATTTAAAGATTTGAAAGTCCATTTTCTAATCTTATCTTGTAATTTGCTTATCACTCGCTCCCAGATGCTCTTGTGAAAAGGCTTGGCCATTAGAGGGACTCCCAAATATTTTGAAGGGAGGATCTCCCTTTGAAAGCCCAAGATTCTTGAAACATTTCTCTGAATAGCAATGTGAGTATTGAAGAAAAATCTTAGATTTGGAGAGATTAACCTCCATACCTGAAGCCATGGCGAAGTCTCTCTGGATTTGCTTATAAGCTAGAGCTTCTTTGACTATGGAGATGCCCTATAGCATGGTATCATCCACATATTATTGATTGTGTTAAAGCTTGAACACCTTTAGTAAGTTGGAGACCTTTGACTTTACCAACTTCCTTAGCATGCCTGATAGATCTACCCAACCCTTCCATCATGAGAATTAAGAGAAAGGGAGAGAGTGGATCTACCTGTCTGAGGCCTCTTGAAGGAATGAAAGTCTCAGAAGGAGAACCATTAACAAGAATTTAAAAACTAGGAGAAGTTACTAGGGCCATTACTCATCTTATCCAATTGTGATCAAAGCCAAAAGCCATGAGAACTTTTCTAATATAGTTCCAATTCAGCTTATCATAAGCTTTGGCTATGTCCAATTTCATGATCATTCCAGCTTTCCTCTTGCTTGTTAGTGAGTGCACCACCTCATGAGCTTGAATTATATTGTCGAGGATTTACCTACCTTCCACATATCCAGATTGTTCCCCCGACACCAGGGTGGGGAGAAGAGGCCTGAGTCTAGTGGCCATGACCTTGGTTATTATCTTGCAGACCACATTGCACAGGGAAATGGCTCTGAACCTGTAAGGAGTTAGAGCTGAGTCTTGTTTAGGGATAAGAGCAATTAAGGTGGTATTGAGTGCTTTCAGAATGGTATTGTCCCTCCTAGAGTCTTACACTACATTCAGAACATCCTGTTTTACAATATTCCAACAAGCTTTGAAGAAATCAACATTGAAACCATCCGGACTTGGTGCCTTACCATTTTGCATTTCTTTTAGGACCTCACTGATCTCATCTTACGATACTGGTCAATTAAGGTTGAAATTGTCCTCATTGGAAACCAACATTGGAATATGTCTTGATATACCCCTAATAGATTGTTCCCTATCTGAATAGGATTCTTGAGCAATACCCCGAAAGTGTTGAACCAGTACTGCTGCTATTTCTTCATGAGAATGAAGAAGATTACCTCCTTCATCGTTGATACAAGAAATCTTATTGTGAGCTCTGTTCGGCACAGTGGATCTGTGGAAAAATCTGGTATTGCGTTCTCCTTCTTTTAGCCATTACACTCTAAATTTTTGCCTCCAAAAAATCTCCTCTTGTTTACAGAAGCTCTCCCATTCTTGTTGATACTTGGTTTCCTACTCATTTCTAACCTTATCAAAACCCTCCCTGATAAGGGTTTGGCTGAGTTCTTGCACTTTTCCTTCAACAGATTTTTTTTCCTTCAAAAATATTACTAAACTCCTTCTTGTTCCACTCCTTGAGCCTAAGTTTGATATGTTTTAGTCTTTTCTGGAGTAGGAACATGCTTGTGCCTTGAATGTTTAATTCTTTAGCCCACCAGATGGCTATGTTGTTGGCGAAATTTGGGTGGGAAAGCCAGATGTTCTCAAATCTGAAAGGTCTATTCCTGGTGGTACCAATGCCCTACATTTCCAGTTGCACAGGTCAGTGATTAGAGCCTCCAAAGGGGAGAACTCTTGCAGCTATGTCCTTTTCCTTGAGCATAAGATACTCTGAGATAATGAATCTATCTAATTTGGAAGCCACCTAAGACTCTCCTCCTCTTTTATTGTTCCAAGTAAAGGTACCATTACTCATACCAATATCCACTAACCTCATATCGTCTATGAAGCATTGGAAAGCATAAGAATCTTTATTTAGAGTTTTGGTGCCCCCTTTTTTCTCCGAAAAAGTTTTGATCATATTGAAATAACCCCCCAAGATCCAAGGGATACTTGCATGTCTTTCTCTGAGATCCTGCAGGGAGTCTAAAAGCTTGAGTTTTCCATCCAATCTTTGGGGACCATACACATTCGTTACTAGGTAGACTTCCTTATCTCCCACTAGCTGTATGACCACTGATAGATAATCCCTAGCTGCCTCTGCATCAATAATGTCATTTTTTTGGGGGTTCCAAAGTGTGAGAATGCCACCTGCTGTATTCTCTGCTTTGACTTCTAGAAACTCAAATTTATTGAGCCATTTACTATGAATCTCTTTTATTTTCTGAATGGAACATTTAGTCTCTTGGATGAAGATTACATCCAGTGCTGCTTGTTTCATTCTATTACTGAGTAACCTTTGTTTTCTTTTATGACCTAGGCCTCTAATATTCCAAGAAGTGAACTTCGTTATTAAAGATTTGTAAAGGAGTAACTAGATAGGTCTTTCATCTTACCTGAGTCTATCATGAGCTTTCCACATTCCATCAAAAGCTCGTTCTGCTTTTTCCTGCCTCTTTTCTTTCTTGGGTAACTGGGTGCGAAGCTCGGTGTGGTTTTCAAATCTTTCACACCTTCGCTACTCTGCCTTTCATAAATCTCTTGCCTTTCCAGCCCTATGGTCTGAGTTTTCCATAAGAACAGCTTTTGAACTCTATTGAACTCCTCTGGAGGCAATGAATCCACTCCCTCCCTACTTCCTTGTTTTAGGAATCCTTCTAGATCTAGATTCTCTTTCTCAAGAATCTCCTGTAGTTTGTGATCTTCAATTTCCATCTCACTCTGGGTCATTTCCCGATCCATCTCCAATTTTGTGTCACTCATCATTTCTTCTTTCTATTTGTTAATGTTGTGTGCTTGCTCATCCTCTTCTTCATTCTCCTCATTCACTCGAGTGTCTCCCTTGGCCTATTCTGCTTTCGTTATCCCCTCTTCCTATTCTAGTGCTTAGAACCTATTTTGACTGGCTTGTTTCCTTTCATTTTGATGTGTCTTCGATCCCCTCTTTCTCCCTTTTCCTTTCTAAACCACTTTGTGAAAGCTTTCATTGTCTTTCATGGTATTGGTTTTACTATTATTTTCAATTTTACTAAGAGGGAAATCTCTAAATAGATGCCCATGTTCATTACATTTACGACATCTGAATGGGATGTGCCCATAATCCACTGTTTGTACCCATTCTTCATCAAACACTTATAATATGACCTCATCTGGTAGAGCTCCAAAAATATCCATCTGCACACATATTCTTGCAAAGGATGTGTATTTTCAAATTCTGGTGGCCTCAGAAGCTTTGACAAAACGTCCTAACTTATTTCCTATGGTAGAAATGGATTCCAGTTGCCAGTAATCTAAAGGTAAAGAGTAGAGTCTTACCCAGACTGGGACCGAGGTAAAAGTTTCACATTCTGGGACAAAATTCATGATCCAAGGTCTCATAAACAGGCCTGCTGCTGCATAAAAGTAGGGCCCTCCTTCAAATACTTTGTCCTTATCTTCAATGTTTGCAATGACTATAGTAAAGAATCCCTTTTACCCAAGATGTAGTTCTATGCTTCCTTTTGGTTTCCAGTGGTATTTAATCCAAGATTGTAATGCTTTTACAGTGGGCCATAAACCCATGAACTTACAAATGATTGGATAAGTCTGCATGTGGTCCCTATGCACCTGCAAAGCAGGGTCATTCAAAACAACTTTAGGAGTGATAGTAGTTTTGGGTTTGCATGGTCCCCTTTGAGTTTTGTCTTTTGTGCCCTGTTCCTTGTCCGCTTCCTTGATTTCTTTATTGTTGTTATTTTCGTTAGATTCAGAGCCCTCCTGCTCCCTTTATTTGTTTCTTTGCTTTTCAGCTGAAGGATCTCTATCCTCTTCTACTGGTTTTTTTCCTCTGTTGGCTACTACCTGCTTTTAGGAGGGAGTGAAGCTCCCTCCTTTACGGCCTTCCATGGAGAACGAATCTGCTAACCTATAACCCTAGCACCAAAATCGCCCTCCTGCTCCCGCTTCCCTTGAGATATCTATCAAGCTCAAGTTCTTATTCAGTATTCAAGGAAAGTAGAGTTATCACTCCAATAAAAGTGAAAATTTTATTTCGATGAATGATCTTGAAGATTATTCTTGATACCTTTGGCTTAGAAAGTAGAGTTATCACTCCAATAAAAGTGAAAATTTTATTTCGATGAATGATCTGGAAAATTATTCTTGATATCTTTGGCTTAGAAATTTCTTGAAATTTTTGAGAGAATAAAAAACTTGAAAGAAAATATTTAGGTAAAATTTTCATTATTTCAAAAAGAGAAATTTGGAAAAGAAAAGTTAAAGATAAAATAAATAAATAAATAAAATAATTAATGTGCTTTTATAAGTTAATAAAAGTTTAAGGTGTGTTGAGTTCTCAACAAATGGAGACACATTGGGAGAATCCTTGAATTTTCACAAGGCACGTCCATTTCTTGAGTAACCAAAATGGATGGTCCATTTTTTTAGTAAACAAAATGGAGACATAGCGATATATTGATAGACAATTTATCTAGAATAGTTGGCCACACAAAGACTTTATTTAGTTATGAAAACCTATTTTGCCTAAATTCTCAAACTACAATAACTCATTAGCTAAAGCATAGGGAGAACTTATAGAGTTATTATTTTAAATCATGCTCCAAGTTTTAATTGGAATCCATGATCACAAAGCTATTTTTACCATGGACTTCAATATTCTCACGATATTGCTCCACTATCCTTGAGTGTGAATATCCCTCATGAAGCCATCCTAACACCAGTAAACTTATTCCACTGCTAGGAGAATCCATATCCTCGATGAATTTATTTACATTTCCTTAAAAAATATAAGCTTCCTTTCTTAACACTTTCTTTTAAAATAATGCTTTAGAAATGATGGGATGAGGAAGTAGTAGCTCTTCTAGGCTGTTGCACATGATCCTTACTTATAAGAATTGATCAATCACTAGTAGGGTATAGAGATATATTTCAATTATCACTTTTAAGCTCCAAACATTTGGCTTGCCTTATTCCATAAGATTAGCTGATATTAGTGTGAGTAAATGGAATAGTTTTAAACAACTAGTGCATTGACCAACAGGATGTGTATTATTGTACTAAGAGGACTCAATCTCCTAGATAGTTCTAAGTTCCACCATATATATGGACATTTTCAAATGATATTTCCAAGTTTAGTTCATACTTTGTTCCTCCCTACTTATAATGAAGCAGTGCATAACAAGTTTTCATAACTTAATGAGTGTGCAATAAGTTGACACTCTAGAAAAAATTGAAGTTATTATTTATGATCAAAGGACATTTAGACACCTCTTCCAAAATTCAAAGCATCTCAAAAGATCAAACTTAAACCAAATGAGAAAAATAGTTTGTAGTGCATAGTATTCTTTAAAGGCACAAACAATTTTAGAAAAGAAAATTATTTTTGAATTGAAAACCATTCATTCATTTTGTTGGAAAAATGTTATTCCAAAAACAAAAGAAATTACTAACACAAATTTTTGGAAAGCATGCACCAAAGGAATCAAATAATGATGTAAAACTAAGGAAATGATTAAATACATTCATGCATTTTGTTGGAAAAACATTATTCCAAAAACAAAATAAATTCATGTACATAACTTTTTGAAAATCATGCACCAAAGGAAATCAAATAATGATGTAAAACGCTGAAAAAATCATTTCTATGCAAAATTCCAAAAGCATGATTTGCTAACTAAGCTTAAGTAGTTGATTGACACATTATAGGTTCCAATACCTCTGGTTGAGATCAAATCTCCCTTAACACTACACTTCTATGTTTCATATTTGACATATCAACCCCTAAGTTCAAATCCAATCTCAAACTTATGTTATCCTGAGTCTCAATATACCACATTTTGAGGACAAACATCGATCAAGTTATGAATAGAGTCGAGCAAAGGAAATTACCATATCTTCTACACTTTCCCTTAAACTTGTTTTAAGTTACTTTTTATGTTTATTTGTGGGATTGGGTGTAACATTTTTCAATACATATATTTTAGTATTTTATGATAAAATATTTGAAAATAACATGTTTTCAATTATCCTTAAAAAATACTTTTTAGGTTTATTTGTGGGATTGGGTGCAACATTTTTCAATACATATATTTTAGTATTTTATGATAAAATATTTGAAAATAACATGTTTTCAATTATCCTTAAAAAATGGGCAAGTCTATTGGTGATTACAATAACATATGTATATTGTATTCATACACATTTTTACCATTTTTTCCAAATTTGAATTTCCACTTCAACTATTGAAGCATTTATATGGATTTGAGATCATTAATCTTGGATCTTTTGAAGAGATTAGTTGTGAGTTTTTACCGAATATCTTCGATATATTATTTACTCAATAATTATTAGAAAATTGTTATAATTAAATGATAAACTTGTGGATATTCATTTAATATTTGTTATTTCAATTTCAAATCAAGTTTATGAATAAATAAGCATTTCTTCCCCATTTCAAAGAGAACTCTCAAAATATATGTCCAAGTTATGATGTAATAGAATAAAACTTCTTAATATTATATTTTACATAGATAATGATTCTCTATCTTTAGATATAGTATGTTTTGATTTAATTTATGTTGTTATAGTTAATTTGTTGTTTTCGTCTTTGGATATTGAGCTCCTTCCAATATATCATATATCATGATGGGTATTTATCTCATTTAATATTTCTAAGAATTATTAAGTTTACTTTGATTCATGAATTGTGGCGTGTTTAATTTCCATAATTAAGATATTGAAGATTAAACACTAAAATACAACTTGATTTACAACATTTGAGAATAGAGTGAAATAACATTAAGTAACATATTTCCATTTACAATATGTTTTGACACCATCTCCAGAAAGTTTTTAAAGACCATGAATTTTCTCTTATTTTGTAAAAGGTTTAGTAATAAGCCGATTAAAAAGTATACAATCAAACTAATTTTTTAAATCTACTACCAACTTTATTCTTTTCTCCTTTCTAAATTCTATTTATTCTAATGCCAATTCTAGGCTAAAAAGTTGATTCAATACTATTGGAAGTGTTTTGCAACTAATATATTCACTAAATTCTTATATTATTATTGGATGAAAATATAATTTAATGTAATCACATAGTGATTATAGCATGTAGGAGTCCCAAGCATTTCAAAAACTTGATATAACTCACAATAACACCTAAGAATTCCTCAAAAATACATTGCTTGAACAACTTAATTTTTCGTGCAATGTTATTAATATATAATGGTACATGTTGCTATTTGTAAGAAGGTTATCTCATTAAATCATTATCTAAGGATAGGGGTAGTAATCAATCATACAGGAAAACTTTTGAAATCAAAAGGAATGGATTTCGAATCCTCTCTACTTTGATAACAAAGCATATGTGGGAAAAATTCATCAATAATTTTATTGGTTAATTCATTGTTTTTCTTAGAACAAGCATATCTTTATTCCTTTATCAAACTAAAATATTAACTTGATTAATGATGCATACCTAGTTTATTGTGTTTGTATTTAATTTAAGCTTCGAGATTTTAGTTACGTTCACTCAATATATAGTTTGATCTTGTCACAAGTTAAGCATATCTTTATTCCTTTATCAAAGGAAAAAATTAACTTGATTAATGATGCATGCCTAGTTTATTGTGGTTGTATTTAATTTAAGCTTCCAGATTTTAGGTTATTTTCACTCAATATATAGTTTGATATCGTCAAAACAAGTTATGTTTGTAAGCATGAGTACATGTTTACATAGGTTTGTCGTAATTAAGCGTATCATTTTTGGGTCCATCATTTTTTTTTATTGATATAGTTAGTACCTGCATAAGCATATCAATGCCTATCAAATTATTAGGAAAATCCTACTCATTCAAACCTAAATAAAAAGCTTACAAGAAACATGGATAAAATTGAAGAAAATGATCTATAAACCCAAAATTAAACGATTACTCCCTTTGAATACCAAGTTTTGAACAGATTTCAATTACTCAAGAATTTAGATGAATCATATTCTAGGTTTGATACTTTTGCTATATAAAATACTTTTATAATGGTTAGATAACCATCCACCATAACCATCAACCATATTAGAGGAGCTATTGCATAGAGTTCTTATCTCTTCTTGAAAAAAACTAAATTTATGATGAAACTATGTTGTAGTTAGATTATTTCATGAAAACAAATCCGAATAATTACTTATGTAAATAAGGAAAACTATCTAAAAGGACAAAGTATCAAAAGGAACTTGAGTTTTACCCTAGTGATTAGAAATATAAACTTATTGGACTTAGTTCAAACCAAGAAAAAATCTATTTTACAAAGCATGAGAGCACCCTAAATTAGCTAAGATACTCCTACTTTAACTTAATCTAGGTCCTTTGCTAACCGAAACTTTTTATCGAGCGAATTCAAAAATTCTTTTGTAGCCCTAGAAGGATTTGTAGTTCTATAAAAAGAATTAAGGCTTTGTACAAGCCTATGTGATTGGTATGATTTGCAATGTTTATTTGAAAATATTATTTATAATAATTACTTATCGTGAGAAGTAGTATGTACACTTTCCATTATATGGATAGCATTAAAAAAATTCATGATTCCAATGAAGATTCAATAATATCAAGAAAATGATTTTGATAATGTTGGAGCAATAGGAAGCACTATGAACGTAAATGACCTTTTTTTTTTATGGTGATGGGAAATTCTAAAATAATGCTCTCTAAATATTATTCTTTATTTGTATTATTATTATATTTATTATCTATGAAGAGGGTATAATGGTAAGGTGTTTTGGAGAAATTACATATAAAAACAAAAGGTTGACATTTTTCGAATTTAAATCTAAGTTCATCATCAAGACCAAGAGAAAGATCAATGGCCGCGAATATATATCTCAGAGATGCAATAGTAAATTTCCTATCAGTCCAAAAAAGAACAATTAATAAAAAGGAACGTTAAGGGACAACAATCAAAATATTTATTATTTTAATTTATTTCATTTTCAAATCTAATTATATAGAAAAATGATAGACTCTAAACAATTTCAATTTCATATAATTTTTTTATATGACCCTGACAATTTATAATATTTTATGATATAAATCTAATAAGGTAAAAATATATTATCAATAAATTTATATTAATTTCAATTAATAATATTTATTTATTCATAAAATAAATTATGTGATTAAATGTTATTATTAAAAAGCTAATAAATATAATTATAATAATACAATACTATTATTATTATTATAATAATAATAATATTAACAACTATGTGATTATTATGGTTGAATGGAACAATATATTTTTAATAAATTATTATTTTAAAATTAATAAAATTTTAGAAACCTAATACATTAATAAAACTAAAAAATATAATAAAATCAACACAATAAAGGAAAACTGATCTTAACCAAAAAAGAAGAAGGAAACAAAGGGGTTAAGAAAAAGAGAACGGTCCCACGAGCTACTTCACTTCCATCCATCGTCTCTATTAAGAGTCTTACTCCTCTTTTCAATTTCAATGGCTTCCCTTCACTTTCGATGATGGAAATGATCAACCTTCGTGAGGGCCTTAGAATCCCATAAACAAATGTGGTGCTTCATTAATTCAGCATGTTCTGCTAGAGCAAAGGAGTGGGTTCTATTGTTTCTATGGTTTGTTGCATGCTCCTGAATCATTTGTGAAACGGAAAGACAAGTCTTTCCAATGTAGGGGGTTCCACAAGAACATGGAATTAAATAAACACCCTTCATGCATTTGGGATCAGTAAGGTCTTTGACAGATCTCAAAGAACTACGAATGGTTTTTAAAGGTCTAAATGTGGAGCCAATCATTTGTTTCCTCAGAATCCTAACAATTTTGTCAAACATCCCTTGGATAAAGGGAAGTTGGACAATAGAGGCCACCTCAACCTCTTTCTTAGTTCTAGGTCCCTGACTAGCTTTTAAAAGGGCTTGAAAACCTTGAAACTTATTCTAACCATTCTTATTGAAGACATTTAAGAGATGGTTTTTCTCATCCATCGGATGGTCTTCATCACAAACCCTAAAAGCCCTAGTAGCTAGAGTGTTGAGAACACCTATTTTATGGGTTGGAAAGTGATGAAATTTATCATGAAGATACTGATCACTGTGGGTTTTCTTATGAAACACCTTGTGGGAGAAACAACCATCATATTTATTTGAGATAATAACATCAAGGAAGGGAATTATTCCGTTAATCTCACATTCCATGGTAGATTTAATGGAATTAGATTGATTATTGAGATGCTCGAAAAAAGATACCATTTTTTCCTGACCATTGGGTCATAAGTTGAAGGTATCATCAAGAAATTTTTTCCACATTTTTTATTTAAATCGAGTAGAACATAAAGACCTTGATTCAAAATATTCCATAAAAATGTTAGCAACCATAGGAGAGAGGGGAGAACCTGTCACTAACCTGCATGTTTTCTCATAGAATTTGTCTTCAAAACTAAAGAAGCTAGAGGTAAGGAAAATCTATACAAGCTTAGCCAAATCTATTTTATGGTTGGTTTTGATGCTATTTATATTTATACTAACATCCCTATTAAATACACTATTGATGTTATCAATCACTTAACAGATCCCGATTCGGCTAAGCTTGTAGAGATTTGCCTTATCTCAAACTTCTTTAGTTTTGAAGGTGAATTCTATGAACAAACATGTGGGGTAGTGACGGGTTCTCCCCTCTCTCCTGTAGTTTCTAACCTTTTTATGGAAGATTTTAAATCAAGGATTTTGAAATGTGGAAAATATTTTTTGATGAGACCTTGAACTTATGGCCCCATGATCAGGAAAACTTGGTATATTTTTTTGAGCATCTTAATAATCAATCTCATTCCATTAATTTATCATGGAATGTGAGGTTAATGCAAGATTTACCTTCCTTGATGTTCTTATCTCAAAGAAATATGATGGTTCTTTCTCCCACCAGGTTTTCCATAGGAAAACCCATAGTGAACAGTATCGTCATGCTAAAATCTCATCACTTTCCAGCCCAGAAACTAGGTGTTTTTAACACTCTAGCTACTATGGATGTTAGGGTTTCTGACAAAGACCATCTGATGGATGAGAAAAGCCATCTCTTAAATGTCTTCAAGAAGAATGGCTATAATAAGTTTCAAGGTTTCCAAGACTTTTTTAAATCTACTTAGGGGCCTAGAGCTAAGAAAGTGGTTGAAGTGTCCTCTAGTGTTCATCTTCCTTTATCCAAGGGACAACTGACAAAATTGCTATGATTTTGAGGAAACAAAAGATTAGCTCCACCTTTAGACCTTTAAAAACCATTCATAGCTCTTTGAGATCTATCAAAGACCCTATTGATCCCAAATGCATGAAGAGTGTTTATTTAATTCCATATTCTTGTGGAACCCCCTACATTGGAGCAATTGGTCATTTTGCTTCACAAAGGATTTAGGAGCATGCAAAAGACCTTAGACATTGTAGGACCTACTCCTCTTCTCTAGCAGAACATGATGAATTAACAAAGCACCACATATGCTTAGAGGATTCTAAGTTCCTTGCGAAAATTAATCATTTCGTCACCGAATATTAAGAGAAGCCATTGGAATTGAGAGGAGGAGTAAGACTCTTAATAGAGACGGTGGATGGAAGTTACGTAGCTCGTGGGTCCATTCTCTTTGTTATTAACCCCTTGGATTCCTTCTTCTTTCTTGGTTAAGGTCTATTTTACTTTATTGTGGTGATTTTATTATATTTTTTTAGTTTTATTAATGTAATAGGTCTCTAGCCCACGGGGCTTTGGATTGACGGTGAATGGGTGCAATGTTAAGGCACTCCTTGCGATAGGTCACTGGTTCAAATCCCCCGTGGGTACTTAGGTTAGTCTTAACGTAGAAAAAAAAATGTAATAGGTCTCTAAAATTGTATTAATTTAAAATAATAATTTATTAAAAATATCTTATTTCTGATTCAACCATAATAATCACCATAGCGGTTAATGTTATTAGTATATTATTATTATATAATAGTATTGTATTATTATAATTTATATTTATTAGCTTTTTAATAATAATAATTTTATCACCATAATTTTACTTTATTAATAGATAAATATTATTAATTGAAATTAATATAATTTTTATTGATATTATATTTTTATCTTATTATATTATATAACACAATATTAGAAATGGTTAGGGTCACATAATAAAATATTGAAATTGTTAGAGTCTATCATTTTTTTTTGTATAATTAGATTTGAAAATAAAATAAATTAAAATAAAAATTCAAAAATAACTAATAAAGAAATTGATTTTTGTTCCTTAACATTCCTTTTATTAATTGTTCTTTGTTTACTGTTGGAAATTTACCATTGCATCTCTGAGATATATATTAGCGGTCATTGATGTTGCTCCTCATCTTGGTCCTGACAATGAAGCTAGATTTAGGTTCAAAACACATCGACCCTTTGTTTTATATGTGATTTCTTTGGAAGATCTTACCATTATATCATGAATCACAGAAGCACCCAATCTAAGGTTTATTGAGAAATCTCATCAAACCTCATGGCCGTTTACAAATTCCATAGACCAAGCTCATAACCTAGTCATGTTGTAGCTTAAGCTTGTAATCTATCCTTTTAGTTTTCAAGTCCATGAGAGAAATTTTTATGTTTGTTGATGTCAAATTTGTTGAAACTTGAGTTTTCATTGATTGCAAAGATAGGGGGAGAGTAAGATGGATGACCAACTAAAGTTTAGGGGTGAATTCATGAAGATGGGTTACACTTTTGGGGCCAAATATGGTGATGAAATTTCAATTTTTTCCTCTTTTATCAAATTGAAGCCTTCAAAATTCATATAAGCACCATGAATTTCGATTTGGAGTAAAAAGACAAGTGGAGAATTATGTTGCTGTTGTAATGACATTTTTTGCAAAAACATTTAGTGTTGTATAATATGTCAATTTTCCATTAAATGAAATAATTGTTCTTGCAAATTTCCACACATCTTAAGAGGTATGTTTGTGTTCACATAGCATAACTTTGGTCTAAAATATGCAATTATATATATATATATATATATATATAATATATATATATATATATATATATATATATATATATATATATATATATATATATATATATATATATATATATATATATATATATATATATATATATTTGTTGATCTGCACAAAGAGAAGGAAGTTTTTGATATTAAAAATATAGTTTTTGTGCAAAATTATAATTTTTTATTATTTTTTGAAATTGGTGAAGTAATATCCCAATTGCATTTTGCAAACATGTGTTCACATAAGATATTTTTATTAAATATTTAAATAAATTAGAAAAACAAGAGTATTGTTTTTAATAGGACTCGTCAATGAAGATAGTGGTATTTTTTTTAAACTTTTCATTGTGTATATTTTATGATATTAATTTTTTATTCAACCTTTTCAAAATAGTTCAAAAAAATTTTAAGCATTATATTTTAAAAAAAAGTTAGTTAAAAAATATGATATGAATTTGAAAATGTCAAGCTCATATGCCATTGGATAGAGGATTCCTTCATGAATCCAAGATGATCAACTTTGCCACCTAAGGATAGTTTTTTGCCTAAGCCCACTAGGGTACAAAATGTTGTCGCAGGAAATTTTGCAGAAAGGACATTGAAATTGTGGATTTTATGACTTCAGAGGCTCAATCGAGCGTTTAAATTTCAAATTCAAATAGCTTGATCAAGGGTTTTGTAAACTCTCGATTGAGCCATATATGTGGTTAAAAGGGGCTCGATCAAGTCTTTATATAATAAAAAAAAAAAAAATTGAATCCCAATATTCAGATTTTAGAATGAGTAAGATCTAAATGTAAGTTTTTATGACATCATGGTCATGTAGAACCCTATTAAATTGAATATTATATTAAATTATTATTATTATATTATCATTATTATTATTACTTAATTAAATTAATTTGAATATGATATGAATATAAAAAAATTAGTATTAATATATTTTAAGAAATATTAAATTATTAAATTTAATTAATATAATAATTAACTTTATATAGTATAAAATTGTCTATATTATATATATACTAGCACAACCATATTAATTAAATGTGAATGATTTACATTGTAGCATCAACAAAAGATTCATTAACACAAAAAGAATCAACAAGAAGACTAATATGTTAATTTTATTTAACCTATTTTTTTATAAATCTAACATAATAAAATATATAATATTTTTAAAATCCTGAAGTAATCATAAGCTAAAGATACCTAAAGAAATAAAACCTAAACAATTTTTATTGGAATACATGAAGCTCTCTATGTATCTCTATTGGAGGTAACTCAACCATTAATATTTCGGAAAATTTTATATAGTATTTCCATGGAAAGTTATAATTTTCCCTCTAGGTGAATGTACAACATGTTTGGTCAATTTAGTGTGTCCTAAAATGCTACATTAATTATCAATCCGGGATTCGTAAGCCGATGAAGTGTGGCACACTATATGTGCAAGATAACCTAATTCTTACTTTTGTCGTTTTTTATTTTTATTTTGTTTTGGGGGTTTTTATCTTTGTTTATCTCCTAATGTGAATGGAAATAACTCTAGAAGGCAAGTATGGATGTAGATTTTAAGGCAATTATGTCCTCTATAATGATTTCCAGATCTTAACACTTGAGAGGGTATTAGAACATACTAGTGATGAAATTAACACTTGAAAAAGAATGAAAAGGTGCTACTATTCTAATCAAATAAATAGAGAACTATTGATCATGAAACTATTATCCCTATTGCTGCCTAAATACAGAAAATGAATTAAGCTACTGCACTCAAGCAAATAAAAAATTGCAATCTAATAAAAGTAAAATCAATTCACATCATTCATAGTTCGATACCTCGCTAGGTAGTCTAAGCTATGGCTTTCGGAGATAACGTCAATGATATGAGCAAGTTGATGTCTAATAGCAGAGAAGTAAAAATAAATTCAAATCACATCATTCATAATCTGATTCCTCACTAGGTAGTCTAAGCTATGGCTTTCAGAGATAGTCATCAATAACATGAGCAATCTGATATCTAATTGCAAAAAAAAGTAAACCTAAAAACAAATCACACCAATCATAGTTTGATAGCTCGCCAGGTAGTCTAAGATATGGATTTTGGAGATAATCATCAATAACTTGAGCAATTTGATATCTAATTGCAAGAAAAAAAAGTAAAACTAAAATTAAATCACATCAATCATAGTCTGATACATCATCAGGTAGTCTAAGCTACGGCTTTTGGAGATAATCATCAATAACTTGAGCAATCTGATATCTAAACTAACTACCAAAGCAAGTAAATAAAACTGAAATCAAAACATCAATGGAGTTAAAAAAAAAAAAAAAAAAAAAAAAAAAAAAAAAAAGTAAAGTTAGCAGAGAAGCTAATTCCATGTCACTAGCTATTGCAAAAAAAACTGTATGAAAACACCCGGGCCTACTCTAGCCTGAAACAGACACACACTGATCAGTATTATTAACAATATACAAAGCTTGTAAAATCATGAACTGAAATGTTAATATCATAGATGAAATATATACACAGGTTGATAACTATGAAACATATGCAATGGAAATAAAGAAACAATATATGAAAACTGTACAGCAATAAGAAAAACGAAACCTCAGTGTGCAGGGGCCCTCTGCACAGCCTCGGCCAGCAGGTTATCAGTCAAGACTTATGCTCACGCAATCATGTAGAAAAAAAGACTTATTTTATATTTCAAAACAACATTATCACAGTGGGACTAGTGTCACAGCACAACAAACTTTAACAACAAAATTACATTAACAAAATACTAACTCTATGTGTATAGAAACACGTTATTTATAACAAAAGCTTTATAAATGTTTTCCTGTGAAACTATGTTGACAGAGGACATGTAAAAGACAATGCCCATGGATTTAGCATCATGGTTACTGAGATTATGCAATCTATTGAAAACAGCTGTTGGATTCACATCGTGGAGCAGCCTACAGGTGTCAACGTGCCCCCAGGGATCTAGAAACAGCCACGAATCCTTCACCTGGTTGAAAATAGAGTCCAACTGCCGTAGGACTCTTTCGTTAGACCATCCATTGACCACTGTCCACCACGGCTTTCCTTCATGAATCTGGCTAGACCAATAGGACCTGATCCATGTCCAGGTCATTTATAACTTGCCCACGTGTATGGTTTTGCTGGATGACACCTGCAACCTGGAGTTTAACAAAAACGGCTACAGAAAGTTGAACCAGCTGCGGAAAGTTGTTGCATTCCACAGCTCATAAGCAAAATCTAATTCAAACAGCAAACACAAAGTCATAGTTAAAAAACCACTTTAAATTCTCTTTTAGGATTAATATGCAATGATGTTGATAGCCTATAAGGTCCAGGTGGGTGAAAAAGTTTAGGAAAAGGTATAGGAGATATGTAGTTTTAGGGCTCAACATACCCCCACTGTGAAGGTGTTGCATGTCCTCATGCAACCAAAACTTTGACCATTCTCCTTTTAGTCCATGTGTTCTGAGACCTCTGCTAACACATCCAACCCTTTTCTCTTCTTTCTTAGTACTGCTAACATCCTAGGCTTCCTCATTAAGCACTTAAATTTCAGGTTGATAAGAGCTCTACTCAACCTCCTGCTCTTTTTCTTCAACTTCCTATTCTTCTTCTTCCACAACCCAAGATGTAACATGGTGTTGTCGTGAATGATCTTATCCAATCTGCTTTGTTCCTTTAATGTTTCATTTTCTCTCTTGATGTGTCTATTTAAGACCTCTAGTTCAAAAATTTCTTGTTTCAGTGATTGGATCAGATTTTCTTGTGTTGCATTAGGTTGGGTAGATGAAGTGCCTAGATCTATGGCAGTCTTCTCCAACAATTCAATATAATCATACATTTCTTGTTGGTTTGGCTCTACCTCAGGTGTAGTCTTTCTTGGGCTGACCCCAAAATCTGGTTGAGAAGAACTGATCTCAAACTCTGGCCGAGAAGGACTCATGTCAAAATCTGGCTGAGAAATAGGAGCATGGTGTGGGCTACGGCCAGGAGGAATTGCTGGAGGATGTTCCAGTGTTTCCCCTCCTAAAGCAATGAAATGGGGCCCTTTTTTTGTATTGTCCTCAATTTCCCTTTAAGCCTGGAGCTCCTCCTCAAATTTTGTGGGTTAGTGTCTTCTTTCTCCACACTCTGTTTTCCTTTCCCTTTCTTCTTTGCTACAACTGATTGTTCCTGAAGATAAACTAGTCTTCCAGATAGTATTTGGTGGTCCTCTTCTGAGGAGGGTTCTGGGGTTTGATAGACAGCCTTAATGTTTCTCTTCCCCTTTAATTTTCTCTGCTTCCTATCCTCAGTTCTTTCCTTCTTATTTTCAGACAGCTTCTCTCCTTGATTAATTTCTTTGGTGATATTGGGAGGAGTGTCGTGAATTCTTACACTGGTTTTCTTCCTCCTATTCTTCCTTGCTGAACTTCTCTCTGGTGTTTCAGGGGGATCTTGAAAGAAGTTCCTAACCAAAAACTGTTCCCAGGTGTCCTTCTTATCCTTTAACTATTTTTCAATTAAAATTTTCACAAGCCCGTGATGGTACAGGTGGGGTTCTACATCCTCCAAATTCTTTTGGATGGTTACAGACATCTCTTTCAAACTATTCAGTAAAAGGTAAGGCAGATTAAGGGTTTGATTTTCTAAGAAATTCATCAGCAACCGGGTGTGATACATATACATGGACCCAAAACGTCCTTCACAAGTAATGAACTTTTGGATAATCAATAATAAATTGGCCCACTTTTCTTCCAAAGCATAGATAGGGATTCCTCGTTTGAAAATAGTTATATGCATACCTGGATTGCGTAGGATAACCCTCCAGGCCTTCTCATCAAAGCTTTTGTTCTTGAACCACCATTCTCCTTCCTGTGGGAGTTGTATAGCGGCTGCTATAGGTGCCTCGTGACTGAAAACTTAAGGTCTCCAACCTCAACCTCCATACCATCAAAAGACCTCACAAAAGTCTTTGTAATTTCCTTATTGTAGCCTCTGACTTTTTGAATGAGCCGTAACCACCGTGTCTTCTTAAGTATGCCTTTCAATTACGGATACCCCTCCAAGAACTTGGGCCCTTCTGCTTTTGCTCTTAATAAAAGACCCATTCCTTTCCTCCTGCCTTAAAATATGCCTATGTGAGTAATGGATGAACGAAGGTAAAACAGCTGTGTTAATGGGGAATGGACACGGTTTATGGAGAAAAGTCCAGTGATTGCAAATGGAGAAACAGAGGATAGGTAGCGGGAATGAGTTCACGGAGTGGAGCGGAGGTTTATGTGAACAGGGTAGGAATGCAAATGTAACTTCAATAGAATAGTAGGGGAGTAAAGTGAGCCTCACAGAATTTTAAACTAGACGGCTATAGAGTAGACGTTATCATGCTCACAAAATGGCTGTGGAATTTGTGCGGCAGAGAAGAGCCGTGATCAAATCAATTACGTCCCCATAATTACAGGTGGAGTGTCAAAGTACAGCCAATGTGAGTTAAATCTGGAGGCTGATCATGAGGCCATTTAAAAATTAATGCAAGGTTCTTAGAGGGATCATGTAAAGGTTGTGGAACGGTTATGGAAGCTATCAATGCCAATCATTGCATATAATGGAGATGTGGTTTCATAACTATATAAAAATGTGCCTTCAATGCTATTTGAAATAAATTTTACTCGTACCTTGGAATTTTGCCACTTTTCGCCCATTAACCTTTGATCAACTTCTCCCCGTTGATGCTTTTGGTGCTTCATGTCTTTAAAATAGGTCCTTGGTCATACCTGCATTTGATTCTTTTTATTATTGGGCTAACATCTAACTGTCATTGTTGAATAATAGAGTGTTGGCTGCGAAATCAACAACTGGCTGCGGAATCAGTTTCTAGCTATGGAAATAGGATTTAGCTGTGGAAACTGATACAATGAACATATGACTGAATGGAGATGAATGAATGAAAACTGGTTATGAAAAGATTTTTATTGGCAGAATGAGATGAAATGAAGTGGAATGGAGTGAAGTAGAGTGAAATGAAGTGAAGTGGAGTGAAATGAAGTGAAGTGACATAAAACTATGAAATGAGAGAGGATTTTTTTTTTGGAAAATATAGGGCATCAGAAGGTTATGATTTTAGCCCTGTATTTCTGTATAAGACTGCCAATCAGTGATTGGTTTTCAGGCTTATACAATTTTGTTTTTATTATTTATTTATTTATTTATTTATTTTTGCAAAAAAAGAACAAGGACTAGGCTGGTGGAGAAGAAGGATTCTTCTTCAGCAGCCTTATTGCAGAATTATCCTGAAAGATTTTGACAAATTCCTCCTTTGAGAGTGGCTTATGATAGATCTTTAATTGGTGACCATTCACAATAAGAGGAGTTTGATATTCATCAATGGTTTTGATTCTTACTGCCCCATTACTAAAGACTTTGTCGATCTTATATGGCCCAAGCCAATGAGTCTAAAATTTACCTTTGAAATCCTTGAACTTGGAATCAAATAGCAATGCCCAGTCTCCTTCTTGGAACTTTTTCTCTTTAATGTATTTTTCATGCCACTTAGCTCTTTGATATGTAACTAGATCAGTTCTTACGATTGCTTCTTGTCTGATCTCATCTAGTTCATTCAACTGCTTCATTCTATGCTTTTAGGCTTCTGATAGATTCTTTCCCAACTGAACTGCCATCTTGAAAGTTTTAACTTGGAACTCAATGGGGAGTAGGACTTCTTTCCCATAAATAAGTTCATAGAGAGAATGTCTTGTTGTATTCCTCCATGTAGTTCTGTAGGCCCATAAGGCTTCAGGAAGCCTTTCTGCCCAATCTATTCTATGTAGATGAACAGTCTTGGTAATGATGCCTTCAATAACTTTGTTGTAGATTCCACTTGACCATTTTCTTGCGTATGGTAAGGAGTAGATTTTCTGTGCTTGACTTTGTATTCTTCCATCAGCTTCTCCACCAGGTTGGATGTGAATTGACTTCCCTAATAAGTCACAATTTCTCTTGGAACACCAAAGTGAGTAAAATTATCCTCATAAATAAAACTAATAACTGAATGCTCAGTAGCAGAAAATAATGTTTTGGCTTCTACCCATTTAGTGACATAATCAGTACATACCAATATATACCTTTTTTGCTTAGATGGTGGGTTAATAGGTCCAATGAAATCTAAAGCCCATTTTTCAAAGGGTTCGATGAGTACCTATGGCAGAAATGGCATTTCATTTGAAAGGGTAGGTTTCCCTACTCTTTGGCAGCCGTCACACCTTTTGACATATTGTTTTGCATCTTTGAAGAGGGATGGCCAATAATATCCCAAAGAGAGGATTTTATAGGCTGTCTTTTCGTCAGAAAAGTTTCTGCCGCATGGTTCATCATGGCATGCTTTGAGGATATTAGGCATTTCATCTTCCCTAACACATCTCCTGATCACAAGATCTGGCCCTGTTTTAAACAATTCGTTAGAAATCCATGAATATTTTGAACTCTCCTGAATAATCTTTCTTCTTTCACTAGGAAATAAATGTGGAGGTAGTTTCCCTGTAACCAAATAGTTAGCTATATCTGCATACCAAGGGGTCTTAGTAGTTACTGCAAATAAATATTCATCAGGAAATTTGTCCTCTACAGGAGAATATTCTTTAATATTCTGAATCCTAGACAAGAAATCAGCTACTGTATTTTGTTTCCCTGGTCTATCCAACACAGTGATATTGAATTCCTATAAAAGTAGGAGCCACCTTGTAACTCTACCATTAGTAATAGGTTTATTCATTAGATATCTAATTGCAGAATGATCAGTATGAATAAAAGTTTCATAGCCTGTTATATAACGTCTGAACTTATTGATTGCATGAAAAACAACTAAGAACTCTTTTTAAGTCACAGTATAGTTCAACTCATTGGGAGTTAAATTTTTACTGGTATAGTAAATGGCATAAGGAACTATATCTTTTTGTCCCAACACAGCCCCTAGGGCTGTACCTGAAGCATCTGTAGAAATATGGAAAGGAAGTTTCCAATTTGGTCCTCTCAATATGGGTGCTTCAGATATTCTTGTTTTCAAAGTTCAAATGCTAATTGGAAATCAAGACCCCATTTGAATTCACAGTCTTTTGTAAGCAGTTTGAAGAGTGGAGATGCTATTTTGGTAAAGTTTTCTACAAATCTTCTATAATATCTGTTGCGGGAAGTTCTCCCCTAAGGTTCTTGGGTGAAACCTTAGCAGACGGAAAATTATCTAAGTTAAGAAACACACACACACACAACCGTTTACGCTATAAATAACTACTTCTAGGGTGAGAGGGGCATACCTGAGGTCCTACGTTTGGGTAGTTACTCAAGGGTGCAAACCCTTCTTCACGTCCCTTCCGCTCCTTGGTCCTGTAAAAACCAT